>JAOPJM010436360.1:0-11168 GCA_027124095.1 Muusoctopus leioderma | reverse complement strand
TCTGTAAATATGTGGATAAATTGAAAGCCTTGTCTAGCATTTTACTCCAGAATATAAGAACAACTAAGAATTCATAAGTACTGAGTGTTGCCAGTATACTCAATAAAGTAATGAGTTCAGAAAGTTCTTCCAAGGCTTAGGCCATGAAATAGAAATAAAAAACAATACAAAATAATGAGATTCGACTTTTATCGCACAAATGAAAAAAACTATTGAAAAGGCGCCACTTTTGAAAGATGTGCTCATGGGAGCGGTCTCTCCCTTTCCCCCTCCCCTCTAGCAACGCTACTGCTTCCACCTCCAGAGTCAACAAAACAGTTACCGAGAATACGGTAATGTACTGGACAGATTCCATGCGCTATACTCACTCCCGGACAAAAAAAATTGGCCTTGTACCTTTAGCAGTACATACTACCATACATTCTGTCATGTTTATATATAATAATACATTGTTTTGTCGCACACACACATATATTGTCATGTTGCCTAGCAGCAGAGAAAAGACAGACACAAACAGGCTCAGAAACAGTCAAGTAGACGTGATAATAATTGCACCTTTTTCAGTGGGAATTGGCACTTCTTTCATATAATACAACTGATCTGACATAGTAGCTAACACAATGTACCTTGTCGCGTGATTCAGGCATGCTCCTCATTGGTTAAATCGGATATCTCTAAGAAACCAATCAGACAGTGTAAGATCAATATGGTTCTGTAATTGGTTTTCACCTTTGCATATGGTCCCTACGAAAACTACGGGTGATTGGCGCCCTCGCGGTGATTATAGGATTTTGAACACACGTACTGTTCTGGATAACTATCCTATTCCGTATATCCACGATTTTTCTTCTTTAAACGGTGCCAAAATATTTTCCAAAAGCAACCTGGTGAGAGCACATAATTAAATACCAGTTGAGCCCGGTGATGTCCATAAGACGGCTATCACAACACCTTTTGGACTGTTTGAATATTTGAGAATGTCTTTTGGTCTGAGAAATTCAGCAAATTATTTTCAGGATTTTATCGACGAAGTTATTTGTGGTTTGGATTTTGATTGGCATCTTGATTTTATATCGCAATATACTTGCGGTATTCGGTATATCAAGGGAGACAGCAATTAGTACAGCAGATGTTTTATCTCGTGTTCATATCAACGCATTATATTCTCCTGATTCCATCGATTAAGAAAAAATTGCATCGGATCAAATATACCTGCATCTACTATGTCTATTTGGTATGATATTTCGACTGGATATGAAAGACCCTTTGTTCCATCTCAACACAGACGATCTATTTTTTCAGCGTTTCGTGGATTATCCCATCCTGGTGGTTCAGTCTCACAAAAACTCATAACAGCACGTTTCGTTTGGCCTAATATGAATAGGGAAGTTCGTGAATGGGCTAGGAAATGTTTAGCTTGCCAAAAAGCTAAAGTTCATCGTTACATTAAGGCAACCCTTGGTACCTTTTCTGTACCAAATGCTCGTTTCCAGCATATACACATAAACATTGTGGGATCCTTGCCCCCCTGTTCAGGACTACATCTATTTGTTAACCTGTATCGACCGTTTTTCTCGATGGCCTGAAACCATT
Source organism: Muusoctopus leioderma (assembly GCA_027124095.1). Taxonomy (NCBI): domain Eukaryota; kingdom Metazoa; phylum Mollusca; class Cephalopoda; order Octopoda; family Octopodidae; genus Muusoctopus; species Muusoctopus leioderma. The sequence continues at coordinate 9,575 of JAOPJM010436360.1, read as the reverse complement.
CCTATTCGGGACATTTCTGCGCAAAGTGTGGCTAAAGGCTTGGGTTTTCAATGAATTTCGCGTTTCGAGATACCCACAACTATAACAACCGATAGATGGCGACAGTTTGAATCTAGTCTCTTTGCTGAACTTACATAAATACTTAGTTCAAAATGAACCCGTACAACCGCGTACCTCCCTGCTTCAACTCAAAACTGCCTACAAGTCGTACGAAAATTCAGATCGATGGCTAGAATATCTGCCAGTGGTCCTACTAGGCTTTCGATCGACTATCAAGAAAGATCTCGGTTTTGCACCGGCGGAAATACTTTACGGCAGTGCTTTAATACTGCCGGGACAAATGGTGTTTGCAGATTTCTACACTATTCCTGATCCATCTAACTACGTACACAGATTGCGGGTTATATATCACAAATACCAACTGTTCTCCCACGGCAGCAGTCAATCAAAACACAATTGCCCATAGACATTAACACCTGGACTCATGTTTTTGTTGAGACGGGCATGATACAAAAACCCTAACAGGCCTTTCGTGTGTTGAAAGCAACTCCCAAATACCTTGTAGTGGATATACATGGAAAAAAAGAATCCATCAGTATAAACAGGTTGAAGAAAGCCTAAATCGATACTGATTCTCCACCTAGCACTGCAGTTAACCAGTCTGACGTTACACCAGCGGAACCTCCTACCAAAACACCTCCTTCCCAGGAAGCCAAGCAGAAAAATAAAACACCTATTACAACCAAAAGCTGTAGGAGAGTACATTGGCCTGTCAGGTACGTTCAAGTATGTTATATTTGAACATACCGTCACCTTGTATTGCACACACATGCAAATTCTTCTCTTTTCTTCTCCATTTGTTTTACATGCTGATAAAAAAAAATAGAACAAACACTCACATACACTTATATTTCTTTTTTCTTTCTCTTTTTTTAAGGACATTATAGACAATTGTTCGAAAAATCAATATTTTTCTGGAGGGAGAGTAATATAGCAGTACATGGTACCATACATTCTGTCATGTCTAGCAACAATAAAAAAAATCAGAACACAGACAGACTCAGGAACAGTCAAGTAGACGTGATAATAATTGCGCCTTTCATAAAATACAAATGATTTGACGTAGTAGCTAACACAATGTGCCTTGTCACATGATTCAGCCACGCCTTCTCATTGGTTAAATCGGATATCTCTAAGTAACTAATCAAACAGTGTAACATCAACATGGTTCTGGAACCGATTTTGATGATAGAAAAATTTTAAATATCAAGAAAAATTTCGACAAAGTTGTACTCGAAGGATTGCGACTTGGGAATATATTATTACTAGTTGTTATCACAACTAAACCACGGTCTACTTTAGCTATGATTGTAAAAGGACAGTAAGAAATTCTTCTTAATTAATGGCCTATACTAACTTGAACTGTAATGTTAAAACATTGAACTATGAATATCATCTCGGGCTTATGAAGTTCTGTCGCTTAACTTTTGTATGCCCCTGAATACATGAAATGAAATTATTTTGTGCCATTATGTATTTTTGAGAATTCATATATCAGAAAGTTTTTCCTTAACTTGTTAGTGAATTCAAATAATACTTAAATGAAATGAAGCCTTCTGCTTATGTGTTCAAGATATTGTCGCTTGGCTGCTATTTCTAGCTCTTAGAATTATGTATTCAACTAATCACAACATTTGGTGACAACTAATTCACTACATACCTGCTAAGAAAGAAATTATGGTACTTTCCTGTTATCGACAGCCAATTTTGTTTTACTAACCCTAACCCTAACCTAACCTAATCCTTTAGTAAAAACAAAATTGGCTGTCGATAACAGGAAAGTACCAAAATTATTTTTTCTCTGCCATTTGAACCCTGCGGAAAATACTAGAAATATGGGAAAATTCATTGCTTAAATATCGACAATTAAACTAATCATTCTACATTTATAACATGTTACATGCGTCTTCATAACTCGGGGCGTCACGCCAGACATATTGTGATCAAAGCGATAGTCAAACGAGCTATTGAAAAGTGCGGTGTCCCATGTATATTAAGCCTGTAGAGAAGTATCGCTCTGATGGGAAAAGATCAGGCGATCTAATTTGTATCCCTTGAAGACGGGGCCGGTGGTGGTTACATTTGTGCAAACATACTCATCAATTCGTGCATCTAACGCTGCAACACAGGCACAACAACATAAAATACGACCAAAGAGTGATGCACTATGAGTTTCAACCTATAGCATTCGAGTCCACGGGCTGTATATGGCACAACCAAGCTTACAACAATTGATGAAATATTCAAACGACTCGTTGAAGCAACAGACGACGTATTCGAACCTTTCTTTCTTCGGCAACGACTTCCAATGGCTATAATACAAGGGAACGCGACAGGTATAATGAGGTGTATACAGCTCGTTATATTTCTTAGGGGAGCGGAAACATTGTTTCAGATTATTTTATTTTTATACAATAAGTGGATCGTGGGAATATGTCATTTGATATAAAAACTGAAAGAAGTCAACATAACATATGTGATATGACACTTCACTGAATATATAGATCTATATACATATATCTATATAAATCTTTATAATGTATATGGGAGGGGGAGACGCAGGTATGGCTATGTGGTTAACAAGTACTCATCGCAACCAGGTGGTTTAGGGTTCGATCCCACTGCAAGGCACCTTGGGAAAGTTACTATAGCGTCGGGGTGACCAATGCTTTGTGAGTGAATTTTGTAGAGAGAAACTGTACGGAAGCCCGTCGTATATATGTGTGTGTGTTTGTCTCTGTCTCTGTATCGACACCGCTTCAAAACTGCTACTTGTTTGTTTATGTCCCGTAACTCAGCGGCCTGGCAAATAGAGACTGATAGAATAAGTACTAGACTTTTTTAAGAAAATAAGTATTGGGGTCAGTAGGCGGTGTTCCAGCATGGCCGCAGTCCAATGGCTGAAACCCAGTAAAAAAGTATAAATATTTACCCTACCAAAAATATTGAGTTCTCCTTTGTTTTGTTCGTAGCATTACTATGTATGTTAATAACACTTACAAACACATTACTATCTAAATACATCTCCCTTCTGTCAACGACCACAAAATTAGTTTCAATGTGTAACCATACCCTATATACTATAATTTCTAAGCATTCGTAAAAGAATGTTCAGAAACTGCGACATAAAATAGATAAATAATCTGATGACATTTCTAATTTTATCATTAATGCTGTTTGTTGGCTTTCCCAAACTCACTTTTATTAAATATCCTAATGATAATTGCTTCGTTCTGCATTGTGTATGAAAGCCAAGTCATGAAGCTGCTGGACTGCAATTTTGCAGCTAGGGTGCTACAACATTCTGCTGTGTTGCCAGATACTCATAGTCAGAACATTGAACTATAAAGGTAAAATAAAATTTCTATGGACACTATGAAATCTAATTTCAAACATATTTACAAAGGCTGGCACCCAAAATACAGAAGTGAAAAAATTTGAAATTATATATAATGTATAAACAGCATGTTAATGCAGTGTTCGCTCAGTAGATCACCAGATTGATCTAATTACAAGTTAGAGTAAAGGGAGTGTACTTGAAAAGGTTAAGTTACATCAAACAAAATTTATGAGTCTTACCAAGAATGCTATTGCTCTGTCTTTGCTCGAGGAGTTATTTGGCTATTTTAAAAAAGTCAAGATACTCGTTATTAATTGACGAATCAACTGATATAAGCGTCACAAAACTAATAAGCATTAAAGAGTGCAAACATTCTTTTTATGGGTAATTTCTGTTGTATCAATAACTGGCGAAAGTTTTATAATGAAATTGAAAATTTTTAACAACGAACAACATTGATATAAATAATTGCATTGGACTTGGGACAGATGGGGCAAATAATGTTAGTGGGCAACATAATTCAGTGTTTTCGAGATTCAGAAATATTAACCTAAATATAACATTTGTAAAATGTACATGCCACAGTTTGGCTTTATGCTGTCAAAAGGCGTTTGCTTGCTCGCCTTCTAATTTAACTTTCCTGATATCAGAAATTGCAAATTGGTTTAGCGTTGGCGACCTTCGTTGAGATGATTACATTCAGTAATGAATGATGGAAATACATGCTACCGAAAATGTCTCATTTCAAGTACAACTCATTGGTTGGTCAGAGGGAAATGTACACAGATAATCCGGCAGCAATAGGAGTGTCTCGAGGCGTACTCTATGTCAATTGTTGAAACGGAAAATAATTACATGGTGTGTGCTGTAAATGATATACTTAAAGACGAAACCAATAAACTTTATTTTCGTTTTGCTTACCATATTATCTTGAATTTCGAGTCAGTAAATGCAGCTTTTCAAGCTTCAAATCCCAACCTTGGTAAGCTATTTGAAGACCTTGAGGAGTTAAGAAACTTTGTACTACAAAAAGTGTTTAGAGGTATCCGGTAAAGAAAAGATCCATGAGACATTTTCCGTGATGCTAAACTCGGAGAAAATTTGAACATGACCTGAAATGCAGCAACTTAAGCATAAAAAAGAGTGATCAAACAACGCTACCTTCATTTTTGATTGAAATTATAAAGCAGGTTGATCAAAGAATTGATAATAAATGTGGATCTAGGGAAATGAAATATGTAAAATACTTTGATCCGAATATCATTTTTTCCCAGACCCAAAGTTCAATGAAATCAACATTGATCATTTAGTCAAGAAGAAAACTTGATACGATGACTGTTACAAACCAGTATGAAAACATTTTGATGAAAGTTAATTAGCGGAATGAATTTCCAAACCAACAGATCACAAAAGAATATTGGAGCGGTTTTCCAAACTCTCTAGGGCTACTCAGTCATAATTTCATAGGCTAGGCCTAAACCTATATCGGCGTAAAGCAATGTGTAGTACAGCCCAGTGTTTGAATGAATTATGACATAACCAACCTTATTAGGTAGCATTAGCTGTCGTGTAGGCTTAACTTAGCAAAGTAAGCCAACAGGTAGGTATCACTTTTTTACAGGCACTGGTTATATTCCTACACGTATATATAAGTTGTGTTGTTGTGTAAGACTACAATAGTGTGAGCCTAGATTTAAACTTCAAGAGTATTCACTTAGACTTCTGAATTCTAGTTGTTGATTATAGGTCACATTTGCATTGTAACCAAGAAGGCCACCATTTCATTTTATAACATATATTTACTATGTCTTTCAGGTCCAAATTTGACAAGTTCTTTTTTAAAACCACCCATTTAGAATGTATCCTCACAAATCAGGATGGCAGAAACGACAGGAAAGGACAAAAAGATAGGCAAGTCAGGAAAAAAAAACACAGCAGACATTCTTCCAGGTAAGACTGGCAGCACCTAATACGCTTCCTGCAGAAGACTCCCCAGGCTGCTCTGTTTTGGAAGAATTAGAAGAAACTGTTGAAAGACCAATTTGTGACTCTCTAAAAGACGGAGCTGATGTAATCACAAGTGAACCTAACAAAAATATGACAATAGAAAATAAAAACCCTGTAGAAAATGCCCAATCAGTTGATGTAAAGTCAAGTGAAATTCCTTTCTCTAAAGTTGAAGAAGAGCTACATTTTGATTGTTCTGACAGAGAGATGTTAAGTCAAGTGTTAGCCTTGACAGTGGGTGTATTATAAATGAATTTCCTTCTCAAGTAGAAATAGAAAAATATGTTACCATATATGTGACCACATCCCACTACCTAAATAATTGCTAAAAGACATCAACAATCAACCTCCTCCAGAAATTGCCTTGAAATTTTGAGACGCTAATGAGACAAAAGAGATTGGCTTGTTTGGGGCCAAAAGAAAGAAGCGTTATATTGTTTGCCATGTCGACTTTTGTGGCACACCACTAGTGCTTCAGCTTCAAAGTCTGCAATAGCATCACCTGAAGATTGAACAGCTAGTGTAAAGTGGCGAAAACTATGTGTTAGGGTTTTAGAAGATGAAGGGAGCAATAACCACAAGGGATGCTATATAGCTTGGAGAGAGCTTCAAAGACGTTTTTCATCTGGAAAAGGAACTGACTCTTTATTAGAAGCAACAATCCTACGCAACAAAGCAGTGAAATGGTGCAACATTTTGAAGTGTACGATTGGTGTTGTTCTTTGTGGGGGACGTGGTTTAGTGTTTAGTGGATCATCACATCAAATTGGGGATCCAAACAATGGAAACTTCTTAGGTCTGATAGAACTGCTGTCAAGATGGGATCCTATTTCCCAAGAGCAATGTGCTACAAGTAAAAGAATACTAGAAAAAAGGTGAACGCCTTCACGTTCACAACCTATCTCCCGAGTCACAGAATAAGTTTATCTCAGAATGTTCTAACCTTGTGAAGTAACATTTTTTTCTGGAAAGGAAGTCCTCAAAACATTTCGCAGTTATTGCGGATGCAGCTCCAGGCTCTTACCTCGTTGAGCCGACATTTCTGTTGAGGTATATTAATTTAAATGGCGGTAGGTATGAGGTATAAGAAAGACTTCTTAAGTTCGCATATTGCAGTAATAAATACCAGGAAGGGATTGCACAGTTAATCATAGACACCCATTTCTCTGGGCGACTGCAGAGCGCAAGCATATGATAAGATAGCGGTAAAGTACAATGGCACCCAAGAGAAGATACTAGAGCAGTGTTCAATGATAATCTTTTCCCCATGTGGCTGCCATACTCTGAATTTGTGTGGAAACGACGTAGTGGAGTGCATACCGGAAGCCATAACATATTTTGGAACAGTTCAGATGATTTATAACGTGTTTAGTTCCAGCCCTAAATGATGGGAATTTCTTCAAAATCGCATTGGTTGCTTTCTACACAATGTCAGAAACCAGGTATTCTGACAGACTTGAAAGTATCAAACCCTTTGTATCTCATCTTACCTGTCTTCAGTTAGCATTGCAAAATCTTTTAGAGTTTAACTTAACAGCCAAGACAAGGAATAAAATGAATGGAGTATACCTAAAAGGTTTGGTTTGTGTGTTAATGACGGCTGTTTGGTATAAAGTTTTGGCTCCAATATATATTTGCAACAAAGTCATTCAAGCCAGAGATGCCATATTGGATGCCATATTGGATGCGGAGGTATCTAACACTGAAACTCTCCTTGAAGATTTGATGAAAATACGAAGCATCTGGAATGAAGCCAAAGTGGTGGCCAGAGATCTTGAAATGGAAATCAAACTCTCCCAAGGGCGTGGAGACGCGAGTCGAAAGAGAAGAAGGGGGCACGACGATACAACACTTGATTCCAACTTGGCGGAAATGACTGACGCAGATGATTTGCCAGAAGAGGCCTATTTCAGAAAATCTGTGTTTTATGTTTTAACTGATAATGTTATTGCAGGATTAACTGGACGTTTGAATGCTATTGAGTGGTTAACCGAAAATTTTGATTTCTTGTGGAACTATCTCATATCTAAAATTGCGCTGGAAAATTGTAAAAGGGTTAGCACACCAATATCCCAATGAGCTTAACGATGATGATTTTGCAACAGAAATGCAACATTTACCGTCAGTATATAAAGTAAATTATGGAAAACCAGAACTGAAACCTTTAGAATTGCTAAATTTATTAACTGACTACAAACTTTGTGAGATATTTCCTAATCTTTATGTTAGCTTCAGAATATGGTCGACTAGCTACAGTAACATCAGCAGAAACATCTTATAGCAAACTCAAATATATCAAAACGTTTTTAAGGTTAACCATGTATCAAACCCTACTTGTTAATTTAGCCAAAAAAAAAACCACCCAGAAAAGCTCATTTCATTAGCTGATTAGGCTTATCGTTGCTTTGTATAAAGTATATTGTTATCTGCTCATTCTGGCGCATTTGCAAACGTTTGCCAGTGTTCATATTCAGATAGCCTGAGATATGTTCAATCATGTTCAATTATATTTTCATAATCATACACCAATATCATAACCATATTTGTCTACAAATAAGAAACTACAAGTTTAAAATCTCATGTTATACCATTATATTTATTGTAAAGGCTTAATTGAGGATTTAAGCTGCATTTGGACTGTAGTGAGAATATACACATTGTTAATGCCTTTCTATACACACCACATACATACACACAATTGTCTTGTAATATTAATGTTTTGTAGGCAAACACATTTTGAGAGCCAGAGTTAAAAATAGATTTAGTTACTGCTGAGAACAGCGCATGTGATAAACGTCACAACATTTGCGCTGTTCTATCAAACCGCTAGGAGACGCTGGATGACAGATCTGTAGAGTACGTCATCACTGTTTGAGTAGCGAAAATCCTATAAATAAGAGGCAGGAAAGCAACTCTTTCTCTTTCTTGACCAGCAGCAGTACAGAGCAGCTCCTACCATTGTCACACGGCAGGTAGTACTGAGTTCATCTCTTGGTCATCAACCAAATCCAGCAGTAATTCTGAAGCGGCCATTTTATCGCCATCTTCCTCAAATGCAACCACGCGGGAAATTTGAAGACATCTTATTTTACCAACTAATTCTATGAACCAGCAATTATACCCGTAGGTCTAAAGTTAAGTATTAACAATTATCTTTTCACTATAGGGTTATTATTCTTAGATGTTGACTGGCTTTCAATCTGTGTTTTGCATGTGTCACCCTTTTCATATAAGAAATTATACACAAGTGTTCTGATATATTTTTGTGAATAAGTACGTAGCTACTTATTTCATGCTTGGTGCACACCTATAATAAATATTGTATTTAAAAACATTGCTTGTGTTTCATTGTGTTTATTATTTGTCCACGTTGTACCAAGAATTATTCTGTTAGTGTTTATTGGTCAGGCTTACTTTTAAGCCTTCACCTTATTTCGCTAAAGTGGTAACTAACCGACGTGATTTGAACACACAGCAAAGTTTATCGTTTCAATGTCACCCTCTTTATTTTTTAAAAATGATGACTACGCAATGAAACGATAATAATTTGTGTATAATTCTTTATCCTGCTGTATCTCCTATTTTTGAGTACAGCGGAAAGTAACATTAGGATTTTATTTTAGGAGATATTGCCTAGTAAAAATTTTTTTTAATTTTTTCTCTTCCATCATGGCTTCTGTCACTACATCAGCCTCAGTTCCCTCATGGTCTGACGACCCTACTGTTTGGCTTGAACTAATGAAAGAGCGGACTGTATTGATTCAGTCTCTGGTTCACAAATTAGATCGTATACTTATGTCGTGTTATTCGCCCGGCAAATCGGGAAATTTCTCGCAGCATTCGCAATCTCAAAGCCCCAGTTCTTCTCGGAGATCTAAAAAAAATACTTTTTCTCCGCCGGAAAACCAACGAGGCAGCAATTAAATGCGACGAATTTGCCTCGCCAATTTCTAGAGAGTCGCTTGCTTTACGTTTATGACAAAAGCAATAGAACTAGGTTCCTTATAGATACTGGTGCACAGGTTTCAATCTTGCCCCTGAGTTCTTTCCCTTCATTTAAGGATGCATGTGGCGTCAGTTTGAAAGCGGTTAATAATTCTGCTATAACCACTTACGGTGAGAAATTGTTGACTTTAGATTTAGGCCTACGTCGTGACTTTAAATGGAT
>JAOPJM010436148.1:0-11169 GCA_027124095.1 Muusoctopus leioderma | reverse complement strand
CATAATAATTTTATGTAAGAAATTTTATTAAGTTAGGTTCCAAACACCAACTCAACAAGAAAGTTAGCTATTTTACTCATTCTTGATTATTTACAAACTTAATTGAAAAATTGTAGGCTGTGTATTTCATTAGGAATACAGTAACGAAGGGGTTAAGAAACATTCAGGCCAGTATAAAAAAATAGTCTATTTGAATTTTGAGACACAATGTTTCACAAAAGGAAGAGGGAATAACCTACATATAGTAACTGAAAAATAACATTTATACACAAGTATTCTAATAGAAACTTTAATATTTCGAGGGTTTTTATCCCAAAATATACTCACATTTTTTACACAGATCTTATAATGATAAAGAAACTCCTTTCAAGAAGTAGCTGATTAATAAAGGCGGAGAGAGGGAGAGACTAAAATATTTTATATTCACTGGTGTAATTTGTTTTAGTCATTTATAAACCTGAGTAAAGCCAGATACTTGCTTCTAGTTTATATTAAATAAATGTAATAAATTATTTTGTGTGTGTGCGTGTGCGCGTATATATATTGGTGGGTAGTGTATAACCTGAATATGCTCTGGAATTTACCCATGTTAAAATCTCACAGTTTTCAAATTTTTTGAAAAGACTATTTTCAAAATTAAAACCTTTTATCAATCTATAAGTTTCAACCTTTGTAAATTTGTTATTTCAACTTTAAATGTCACAACACCCACCGGAAAAAAAAAAAAAAAAAAAGGATAAATACTTCTAAATTTAATTCACATTTCAACTTTAAATGTCACACACCCACTGAAAAAAATACAGGATAAATAAAGCCTACAGTATCACATGAGAGTGTTTAAATTTTCAAAGAGAATAAACTAAACAGGTCTTTTGAATTTATTGAGCATTTTTTTTCATATTGTTATTGAAAGAAAGAATAGATTTTATCCATGACCTCTTCATAAGTTATTTGATAGGAGGGAGAAAAAGGACGAGTGTTGTTGTTGTTTAGCACCAGGTTAGCCCTGATTGAGCACACCTATGATTAAAGGCATTCCTTCCATGACCATCCTGTCTTTTTTTCCATTCATAATGTATTTAAGACTACATTTTGACAGACTGATCCAAATGTAGTCTTAAATACATTAAGAAAAAAAAAACAAAAAAACACAGGATGATCATGGCCGGAATGCTTTTAATGCCTTTACATGTTGTCCGCTGTTGGAATTGCGACTGATTGACAATCACTACACCAGACGTCTGTAATCACCATGCATGGTCAGCTTCTGTTCGCAATGCTGTGGAATCACTGGTTGGAGTCAACTCAACCCATGCCAACACAAGTACAAAGTAAGACTACATTATCCCATATGTCCTCCATTTTTAAAGACAGTAGGGTGTGGTCTGAGGGATATTTGACTGCTATTTCTAGCAGTGGTCAAGCAACTGCATAGAGGCTCTCTCATTGGCTCAAAGGGTGAGTTTTATCAGTTTGCTGCCCAACTCGGATCTATACACCATGCAAAATGCCCCTTACCCTACAGATTACCCACATTATTTTGGTCACACCACACTAATGATGGCACACCTATGACAGGCAAGTCAGCAGTAACATGCAATGGACTTTGAATAAGTCAGTAAAGTTAAGGTAACTTTTTTTAATTTCATTTTATTATCCAAGTTTTATAAGTATATTGTAAAATTTCAAGTTATATTTTAAAGCTCTTAGTTTTATAAATATATTAGAAAAAACATCTATAAGTATTTACTTATCTATAAGTATTTACTTAAAACTAAAATACATGTATACATACATATAAGTGACACTCCAGCAACGAGATTATTAAAGAAATTAAAATTTCAATACACTGGGCTAAAAAGGTTCACCATCACTGCACTACATGTACAGAAAATAATAACAATGGAAATTACAAAAAAGGTAAATAACAAACCAATGCTGCCGCCTTAGAAATGCTTTCACTCATAATGGTCCCTTAACTCTTAACATCCTGTTGAAAATGTTCTAAGATCCAAGTCCTGTAATGATTGAGCTGAAAATGACTAAAAAAAGGGTGTTTTGCGGCTTATATATTGTGAAATTTACAGGTAAGAAACACAGGTGCTTGAGGTGTTTTGACACAAAAAATAGTTCATCTTTACCATATATAGAATTTAATTACGCATATCAGTTTGATGATGCAGTACCGTGTGGAACTGTATCTTACAGGATGTAAAGAGTTAAACAACCCCAATACCCTTAGAGGTGGACAAGGTGGCAACAGCAAGTTTGGAAACCACAGCTTTAGAGGAAAAGCATCACAAGATGATAAAGCATACATTATATTTTAGGCAGAGTATGGTATAGGAGAGGCATTAAGTAAATCTCCTGGTTTACTTATGAATAATGTGGAATACTGATTTCTGGCATGTGCACAAGGCCACACATTTTGGGGCAAGGTTATATAGTCAATTACATAGACCCAGTACTTGACTGGTACTTTATTCTATCAACCCTGGGATTTGAACTCAGAACGTAAAGGGATATAACTAAATATTGCAAGGCATTTTGTCCATTGCTCTAACGATTCGGCCAATCCAATTGACAGAAGAAATCACAGCTACCTAGAGGATAAAGTCAACCGTTGATATCTCCAAACTGGTGCTGTACTGTGTCCACTTAGATTTTGCTGGGATGGTCTAGTAGCTGTTGAGTATGTATTGTGGAGAGGCACAGTTCATTGTGGAAAGCAACAAGAGTATTAAATACTTGATGGGTGCTGTGTTCCTATTTTCCCATAGTTAAACTCTTTGTTAGATGGTGGTCTTATATAAATAGCTTTTACATGTTTAAAATCTTGAAAACAGAGATAAGATCCAGTAGCACACACACCACCACACATTACAGAAATGAGCCCACAAAGGAGCCTCTATATGGTAGCTCAACTTGCTAGAAAAAGCAGCCAAATCTCCCTCAAATCACACCCTACTGTCCTAAAGATCAAAGAACACATTGGACAATGTAGTCCTAAATATACAAACGATGGGATGGGCATGGCTGCAATGCCTTTGATCATAAGTCTGCCTGACCAGGCCTGACTTGGAGCTAATCAACAACAAAAATAATTCTTTCTAATATTGGCACAAGGAGAGAAATTTTATGGGAGGGGTAAGTAGATTAAATCGACCCCAGTACTTCACTGGTACTTTGTTTATCGACCCCAAATGGATGAAAGGCGAAGTTAGCCTCGGCAGGGTTTTAACTCAGAGCGTAGCGAGCTGGAATGAATACTGCAAGGCATTGTAACCAACGTGCTGACGATTCAGCCAATCCACCACAACAACAACAATAATAATATTACACAAAAAGACAGCGAGTAAGAAAAGAAGAAAAAGGAGAAGAAAAAAAAACAGTTGTTGCGAGAGATCACTCCTTTATATATCAAAGATGGGTATTACATAAAACCCTGCAAAAAATATTTCAAAAATTATACAAAAAGATATTGCTAATATTGCCAAAGAATTATTGTGTAATCCTCCAGGCAAATGTCTCCATAGAGATACAAAATGAACCATAAAAAAATACACACTCGGCTGAGTGGTTAAGACTCCTTGGGCAAGTGTCTTCTACTATAGCCACGGGCTGACCAATGCCTTGTGAATGAAATTGATAGATGGAAACTGTACGGAAGCCCGTTGTATATATATATATATATATATAAATATGTATGTATATGTATGTGTGTGTGTGTGTATGTATGTGTGCACCGCCTGTGTGTTTGTGTGTGTGTGTGTATGTATGTGTGCACCGCCTGTGTGTTTGTGTTTGTCTCTGTCTTTATATGCTTATTTGTTTATGTCACGTAACTTAGCGGTTCGGCTAAGAGACCGATAGAAGAAGTAGCAGACTTAAAGATAAATATTGGGGTCGATTTGATCGACTAAACGTTTCAAGGTGGCCCCCCAGCATGACCGCAGTCCAACGACTGAAACCAGTAAAAGAGAATATGCTAATCTACGCACATGTAACAGCTGACATTTTTACAATAACCACCATGTTTTGGTCAGCAGTATTTGTATCATATAGGCTAGATGGATAAAAAATACATCATAATTACTTACTTATAATAATAATTTCTGCAGGGAGCTTGCAATACCCAACCAGCCTGCTTTCGAGATAATCCCATAAAATCCAGTGTCCTGCAATTGAATTTTATAGAACTGATTCAGCAATGAAAATAGGATCTCACTTTCATTTCATCAATTATAATCATGAAATATATAACCTCTAATGCTTTACATGCATTAAACAATACATAATATGAGTTTATACTTTTTTAAATACACAAAGCAAAAACATGAACATGAGACCAGATTTTATTTGCTTACATTCTGCTTTTTCAGGAGCTGTGTTTAAAAAATTCTAAAAACCTATTTGCTGTTAAATCCCAAGACTAAAAAAAAATAAAATCTAAATTCAACACTACACAATATCTTATTCTGAAATATTTCATATGCTACTGTATGTAGACAGGCCTTATAAATTTGAACTTTTTCACATGTTCTTTAATGATGTCCACCACCACCACCACCCCATCCCCTCTTTACATATTATGTCTAATGCCTATACTAAGTACCTTTTCCTGACCATCCTCCTTAACCCTTTTGATACCAACCCACCTGAAACTGTGTCTGGTTTTATGATAAAAAACCATTTGTTTTAAAGTGTTCATATTTAAATTTAAATCTTCCATTATAATTTTATATAAGAACTTTTTGTTAAGTTATGTTCCAAACACCAACTTAATAACAATAAAGTTAGTTATTTTACTAAATCCTTACAAATTCTTGATTATTTTCAAAATCAATTGAAAATCACAGGCAGTGTATGTCATTAAAAATATGGTAATGAAAGGGTTAAACATTGTTAAATAAAAAATAGCATTTTAAAAAGAAAAAGAAAACTTACTTTTCGACACATCTGTTTCACCAGTAGATTTTTCCTCTGTTGATTCCCAACCAACAACATGTGTGTTGGTGAGCTGGTTAGCAAGTGATGTAATACTTGTCACATCAACAGTCTTCAATCTCTCTTCAACTACCTTAGTCAGATCTATATACGCCTCGTCTATACTTGCTCTCTCCACACACGGGCAGAATTGGCTGAAAACATCAATGACCTCAGCTCCAGCTCCCCGGTACCTAATTCGGACAAATTTAAACAATTAAAAAAATCATACAACAAACGTCACACAGATTTCTTATTTTCCTCCTTTTTATAATATTTAATCAAAGCAGTATAAGTGGCCATGATCACTGAAGAGCTACAGTAAATATTTCTGATCAGTGGTTTGCAGCCAACTGTAAAACATTTGCACTGGTGCAAATTTGTAAATTTTCAGAACCAACCAACTAACCAACCAACCCACATCTTCTCTCATATTACATTCCTGGAAATTTATAAAGATTTTTTAAAAAATGTATTCATTAATTGTGGTTCAGCCCGAGACAGCCTTGATCAAGCAGAACTATGATCAAAAGTGTTCCAGTCATAGTATATGTAGGGCTACATTATCTAATGTAGCCCTTCCTTTTATGTTGGTAGGGTTTGAGGGAGATTTGGTTGCTATTTCTAGCAGGTCAAGTGACCATGTAGGGGGCTCTCTCATTAGAAATATGGTCACAGAAGAGATTAATATATATATCTTATATCTGATTGAGTACCTTGTTGTGGTGGAGTGGCGTGTGTGTTCTGTTAACCAGGAGGGGCTATACTGGTGGGAGCCATGCTCCTGGTAGGTTTAACCAAGCCAGGCAGGCCAAAGGGTAGGAACCAGACGAAATCTGAATTACTTCAGGAGTAAACCTAAATGTCAATCCTGGAGTAGGCAGCAGTGCTCCAGTACAGATGAAGGCAAATATCAACAAACTGATATAATGGCTATATCTGTGCTGAAAGATCATACTATAATGTACAACAGCATGGGTCAATCAGTTTCTGCAAAAAAGAAACACTGGTAGCTAGGAGGACTTGCATACCACTAACACTGACCATCATTACTATGATGGAGCAATAGAAAGACTACGTCCGAGTTCGTTCGATCTGATAGATAGATATCTGGGGAAAAACTGAAATTTCTTCAATATAGTGTTGGTGATATTAACAACAGACTTACTTTGTAAGGTCTGCTTTCCCTCGTAATTCTGGAATTCGTGGTAGAAGAATATCTGGACACTTGACCTTGGCATCTTGAGCTGTCATACCACGTTTAACACCAAATGCTCGAGCCTCATAGCTGACAGCAAGAACCCTGTTGGAAAATAAATATATTTAGGTTAGTTATGTTGAAGATCATGTACTAATTACCTTCAAGAAAATGATTTTCATCATCATCATTTTACATCCACTTTCCATACAGGCATGGGGGTTGGACGGGTGATTTCAATCCATGGGGTTGGACGGGTGATTTCAATCCATGGGGTTGGACGGGTGATTTCAATCCATTGGGGTTGGACGGGTGATTTCAATCCATGGGGTTGGACGGGTGATTTCAATCCAAGTCAGTTCTTATTCAGAGTTACTGCTCCCCTTGATGCTCGTACATTTCATTTGGCTTGGTTTCTACAGCTGGCCAACATAGTCTTCATTGTTTTGAAGTTAAGCGGGCCAGCCAACAAGGAATCCTCTAATTCAACCTGCTAAAATAACAGCCAAATTCCCTCAAATAACACCTTACAGTCTTAAAAAAAGAAAGGGCACATTGGAGAATGTAGTCCTAGGTAACCTTAAAAAGACTTGGATGCTCAAGGCTGGAATGCCGTTTGATCATAGGTCTGCTCAATCAGTGCTGACCTAGGGTTAAACAGCAACATCTCATTGTTAAGTATAAAATTATATCTTCAGACAGTTCATTTGTTGCATCTCATTTAATAAAATATAAATATGAGATTAAACCTTTATTTCATCATTACAAATAAATATTTATTTGTTTGTTTTACTAGTTCTAGCCAATGTACTGTGGCTAGGTTAAATAAAGTGCTGCTATGATAGAGAACATGTGGACATCAAAATCGTTTTTACATCTGTGTTTCCATGCTAGCATAGGTTGGATGGAGATATTTTTGAGACAGCATTTTACGGCTGGAGATGTAAACAAACCTCACAGGCCGATTCAGTGATAAATGGTGTCAAGTGATGACAAGCACACACACACACACACGACAGGCTTCTATACAGTTTCTGTCTACCAATTTCACTCACAAGGCATTTGTCGGCCCAAGACAGGTTAAAGAAAATGTGGCAAAACATCATTGCACGTATATTTATTATACAAAGGAGATGACAAAGGATTGCATTGATTGGTGACATGCAGCACTGGAGAAAACCCACCAACCAATGCAAGCATGGCATAATGACCATTAGAAAATAGTGGTGTTTATATGGAGGCTGGGATGCATCACTGCACAGTATAATCCAGTTAGGTCTCCATCTACTTCCTAACCTCTGATTTATGACACCTGTCCTATTCACTGTATAACATGTCCTGCCACCCATCCATCTTCCCCCACTCACTATCTTTATCACCCCACCATGCAGTGTACTCCTGTCAGGTCTCCATCTACCTACTATTCTCTGATTTAGCACTTTGGTCTTATTCACTGTACGGCATTTGTCCTGCCCATCCATCTTCACCAACCCAATATCTTTATCATCCTTCCTTAACCCCAACCATCACCTCTCTTCTACCACAATGCCTGGGTTTGCCCATCCATCTTCACTCAGCAATAATCATTATCACTCTGCCCTTTCCACCATCTCTCTTCTATCATGAAGCCTGCGCTGGCATCAGATCTGTCTATACTCATCTACAACCCACTACTCATGCATCTTCGTTGACATCTGTGCTCCCACCTACCATTACCCATCCATCACAAGGCTCTACCCAACCATAAAACAACTATGACACATCTATACCACTGCAAATAAGTAGCCATCACTATCTCTTTCCCATTCCACCTCCCCTACCACCCATTCCCTCTTCACACCAACACCCATACTTTCCCTCCCTTCTATTCACACTCTTGATCACATTTGCCTTGCAGGAAACAAGGCATCCTTTTAAGTGTTGGCGCTATGATAAAATACACTCAGTACAGTAAAGTGGTTGGCGATCAAACAGAGACAACATAGATTGTCTCTTTAGAAGTGTTGCGGACATGATAACCTCTCGTGTTGGTGCTACAATAAAATGCACCCAGTAAACTCTGTAAAGTGGTTGGTGGTACAAAGGGCATCTAGCCGTAGAAACCAAGCCAAATGAAATGTGTGAGTGAGATGTGGCCCCTTGACCTGTCTAGGAAAATGGTGACTCCGAATAAGAACTGACACGGGCCGAAATCACCTGTCCAAACCATGCCAACATAGAAAGCAGACATAAAACGATGATGTTATCTGAGGGTGATAGATAGCAGAATTGTTAGTGCTAGACTTAATATCACAAGATGTTGTTACATTATTTTAAGCTCCAAGTTCAAATACTGCTGAGATCAACTTTGCCTTTTGTCTTTCCAGGGTCAATAAAAAAATACTGCTGAGATCAACTTTGCCTTTTGTCTTTCCAGGGTCAATAAAAAAATACTGGGTTTGATATTTGATATAATATATTTCCCCATCCATCAAATTCATGGCCTTGTGCTTATGCTAGAAATCAATTAGATCAGAAGATCAATTCTTTGAGAAGAGAAAATGTAGTTACTTGAATCAACCCTAGTATATAACTGGTATTTTTTGACCTCAGAGGGATAAGAAGTCAATGTGACTGGCAGGTTTTCAAATCAGAATGTAGAAGAGAAAAAGTAAATAGAAGGAAATAGTTGGTCTGGCACTGCCATTTCTGTTATTGTGGAATATTGTATATATCAATTTGTTCCATTATGTACTGAATTGTTCCATAGATCTGTCACTTGTAGGACACCTGGTATAATGGTAAACTGACATTAAAAATGTGATTTGTTTTTCCTTGTAATACTACATGAAAGTGAGACATAGGCTATTGAATGTGGAAGATCTGTGGAGGCTGGAGAGAAATGAGGTATGATCCATTAGATGTGTAATGTTAACTTACATGAAAAATGGGGCACAGGTGATCTGAGAGAGTGGCTGATTATTAAAGGTATCAGTTGATGAAGTGTAAAAAGTATGCTACGTGGAAGTGAAACATGAGGTATTGAATATGGAAGATATGTGGAGGTGGGAGAGAAATGAGGTGCAGCATGATGTTAGATGCAAAATGTTAATTTGCATGCAAAGTAGAGCAGACATAGGTAGAGAGTAGTTGGGTATTAAAAGCTATCAACCAGTGTATATAGGAGAGATGGATGTAATGATATGGTAAGTTGGTGTGAATAGACAATGTCTACTGAGTGTAATAAATAGTGCCATGCTGTAAGTCAGGGGTCGGCAACCTTTTGGAGAGAGCAGGCCAGACAGCTATGTCTCGGAAGAGGGCCATGATATCAAATGTACTATAGTAAATTGTCTCGACGTCAGACCGCTCTGTCCAGAATAAACTGTGATAAAACCACGATATCTAACGATGTCATTAGATCAGAGTTGCCATTTGGTTTTTTGAAACCAATTGTAATAATACTTAACACTATTTATTATAAAAAATTAAATAAACATTAATTATTATCGAATATAGATACCTACGGTTGTTTTACCACCAGACAACAAGCTCAAATGAAAAACTCTGAGGAGGATACGAAGTATCTTTTCCTTGGATCGCTTAACCTTAAAGAAAACAATTGTATTTGTACTCGATACTAATTAGATAATTAGTGTCCAGGTGTTAAGTTGGCGGGCCGGAAAAAAATTCTTCGTGGGCCGGATGTGGCCCGGGGGCCGGATGTGACCCGGGGGCCGGATGTGGCCTGGGGGCCGGATGTGGCCCGGGGGCCGGGGGTTGCCGACCACTGTTCTACACAGTTGCAGATCCTGCTAGAAATAGGAGCCATATCAATTCACAGCCTACCGTCTTGAAAATAGGAAGTATACGTAAACATTTTAGTCCTTGGCATGCAAATAGATGGAATCGTCATGGATGGAGCACCTACGTCTGCTCGATCTGAACTGATCTGGAGGTAAGCCACCACAACTCCCACTACAATAATAACCACGTTCTAGAAAAAAATATCTGCAAAGATTTCAATATTTTTATTAAATACTTCGAGATTATCGTAAGATTGGCTGACACGGGTAGATTGCCGAAGGTAATCCCGTGTGGTATTTGGGTATGTCTCTTTTACTCTTTTACTGGTTTCAGACATTGGACTACGGCCATGCTGGAGCACAACCTTGAAGGGTGTAGTCGATCAAATCGACCCCAGTACTTTATTTTTTAAAAAGTCTGGTACTTATTCTATCGGTATTTTAGCCGAACTGCTGGGTTACGGGACATAAACAAACACACACACACACACACATATATATATATATATATATATATATACAGTTTCCGTCTACCAGTTTCACTCAAAAGGTATTGCTCAGCCCGAGGCTATAGTAAAAGACACTTGCCCAAGATGCCACGCAGTGGGACTGAACCAGAAACGCCGTGGTTGTGAAGCGAACCTCTTAACCCCACAGCCATGCCTGTCTGTTTATATGAGTTCAAATCTCTTGCTTTTGTTGTTCAGTCGTATGTCAGAATTAATCATGCAGAGCTATGATCAAAGATATTCGAGCTGTGACAATTATCTCCCCTTTCAAACATCGTGTACCTCGGTCTACATTAACCACTTGCGTCCTTTCCTTATTCAACGATGTCGCTGATATTGCTTTGCCCACACTTCTTGTTTGTTCAATAGGAGGGATCAATATAATAATTATACTGAGCAGTCTTATACAGGGACGATTCTGTCGACTATATATACCACAGTCCCTAATACTGTGTGGCCTTGTGCGAAAGTAAGAAATATCTGTTTATTTTAACATCTGGTTGACAATGTAGAACAAGAAGTAAGCTCACAGCAAGCGAATCCTCTGATGATGTTATTTCAGTGGTACAAGCACTAAATACATATTATACGCTCTACAAAATTCTCTGCGAGTGCATATTAAGCACTTCGGTGTTTTATAGTAAAACAAAAACAAACAAAAAAGAAAACAGCATCTAAGAACATTGTTTAC
>JAOPJM010436045.1:0-11169 GCA_027124095.1 Muusoctopus leioderma | reverse complement strand
TCAGGTGTCTGGGTGACACCCGGTGGATAATGTGTAAATACAGCATATATCAAGGAAAACGTTTCATAATAATAATAATAATAATAATAAGAAGAAGAAGAACAAGAAGAAGAACAAAGAGGAAACAGAAAAAGGGTAAAAAAGCAAAGAAAAACAGGAGAGGTAAAGAAAGCAAAATAAACAAGAAAGAAATAGAAAACAGAAGAAAAAAACATATAGAAGAAAGAATATAAAAGTAACAGAGTAAGATAAAGTAAAAAGAAAAAAAAGTGTGAGTAGCCGTAGAGTATATAAAGATAGAATACAGTAATGGATAGTGATAAAGAAAAAGAGAGAGAATCCTTAAAATTACAAGGAGAATGCGAAAGGATGAAAAAAATAAGTGTAACAAAATGAAGATATTAAAACATAGAGGGAGGAGTAACCGTGTACTCAGTAAACTATTGAACGAGCACTGCACGAAATTCCTTTCATAACCCCCCCCCCCCCGGCAAACTTACATGTTCCACTTTTTTAACAGTTTGTGTTAGATTTGGATTCTTTTCATGCTTTTACTATTTTACTGTTTTCAGTCTTTCGACTACGGCCATGTTTTCGATTATATTGACTCAAGCATTTTGGTCTGTACTTATTTCATCGATCTCTATTGAATCGTAAAAGGACGTAACTCGAATATCATAAATACGAAAATATATTTCGTTGTCACATCGATTTATCAGCAATTTCTGGTCGACACACATAAACACATACATGCATGCATATATATATATATATATATATATATATATATATATATAAACCTATCCATGACAGACTTATGTACAGTTTGCGTCTACTAAATTCACTCACAAGTTATTGGTCATGCCAAGGTTATAGGGGATGATACTTGCCTATAGTGCCACGGAGTGGGACTGAACTCGAAACGTTATGTTTGCGAGGGAACATTTTAACCCCACAGCCATGTCTGCGTCTATTAGGTTTCATTTATACTTAATGTACAACATAAATTATTATTTCTGTTCAGCATTAGGACTTAACGGAAAAAATGTTGAATGAAATGCTTTATGTATTCACTACATTTGTCATATTCATCGGTCTTATAAAACTTATGTTGCATTAAGTGATACCATGTTACCCAGTGACGTCATATCCTGTGAAGGTCTACTTAGATATTCATTCTTCCCGGGTTGAAAAGATGGGTGCCAGTTGTCTAATAGGGTCAATTGAATCCATTGTTATCCTGTCTTAAAATGATGTAACCGTTTCAATATTGGAGGTCATTAGTTCATAAAAACGACACAGCATCAAATAAACTCCCTTGGTTTATGTAGTTAAGTTCCTTTTAATTATGAGTTAAAATCTAAACGATGTCAACTTGGCCTCTCATCCTTCGTGAGTCGATACAATATAAACGATACCACCCAAAATGCCTTGCGATAAAGATTAACAGCCTTACTATCAACAATCTTGGATAACCTACAAAGGTCATAGTATGGAAGCGCCCTTCTTTCTGTGACCGTATATAAACAAATATTAAATATATAGAATTTTGTAAGAAATTTACTCAACCTTTTTTGTAATGGCTTTGTCAGTGCAGGGATGTCAGGGACCATAACACCTTTCCCCGCAATCGAGATTGGTGGAAAGAAGACTTTAAGTTTATACGTTAAAATCTCGATGAGTTCTTTCTTGCCGTTTATCCTTCGTACCGGTTATGTACAAATACACACGCGATGAAATCGATTGTTGCCGCCTTTATAAAGTATGCATGACCGTGTTAAAATGTTACAAATCAGTTATTTCTCCGTGGATAATAAAACTGAATTTTAGTTAAAATGTATAAAATATATCAAAAGGAAAAAAAAAAGTATAATCTTTAATATTTAAAATTATTGGAAGTTCCACATTTTTATTTATATAACATTTTAATAAAAGCAGCTTTATTGCAATTTACTTTACTTCTCGGAGAAGTAACAAATCTTCCACATATATTACGTATAGACAGCCAAATGTTCGTTGTGAAAAAAGAAAAAACATTTTTTATTGGATATTTATTTGAGTAGAATTATAAAAAACCCTGGAAGACATAACGTTTACGATTTATTTCAATTGTAATAAGTTAGGTGTACATAGGCAAGATTATAATCATATTTATAAAGAATGAAACTTTCAGATAAGTATTAATATAACAATTTTGAAAATGATTGCATCGAAATAGTGTTTTATAAAAATGTTACCAACTTATTTTCAAGCATCACATGTCTTGACTGTAATAGGATTACATAAATATTGACAAGTTGTAATCGAAATCAGTTAATCATTAGATGCTATTAATAATTATGGAAACTTTTTTTTTAGTCTGGCATTTTACGTCTATAGCTACCGCTTTTCAGCAATGGTATATTTTTGCTGTAAATTTAATTCTAAAAACTGAGAAAATGCATCAAATACATAATTCACTATATTGATTTTGGAAAATACTCAATATACAAAAATGAGACATTCAAATAATAGAACTACAAAACATTGTCCTGAAATCAAATCTTTAAATGGTAGAATAATATACTCTAAATATTCACCAGCATTTGACAAAATATCTCATGACAAAATTGCAGCTCGAAAGCAGATCGAATGGTAAAGTTTCCATAAATGAGGGGGGATTCCCGTACGTCATTGTATTTTAGAACATGCATTACTGCTTACTTCTTTTTCAGTCTGTGTATCTTGGACAACACACCATCCTAGGTCTGACCACTATGAAAGCAGTTCGTGAATTCACCAAATTTAAAGTGATATACGTGATCACTGCGACTAGTTGCATCACGATTTGGTACATATTTATAGCATATTGTATTCAACGTGTGTAATTACTGAGTAGTTAAGATATTAACCCACTAAATCAAAAGTGTTGCCATTTTATATATAATTATGTTTACTATGCTATACAATATTTGACTCTGGAAACTTGAACTATGCCGAAAAAAGGATTCTGCAAACCTCAATTAGGAGTGGATATTATATTACCGAATAACAAATATGACAATGACTACACCAATTGAGCTGGTTTGAATCTTATGCTGCCTCAAAATAAAGCACCTTCATGTATTTGTATCATTACACTTCATGGAATATGTAGTTGTGTTAATGGATTTAATCTATATACCATTGTAGAATGAATTATCAAAATGAAGTTCATAATATGTCCTTTTGTGAATAGCTGTGTAAACAATTTAAACTTCACCTCATTCCCAGTCGAAATCATTTGGTTTTAGAGATCTACAATGTTTTAGTCAATTGGTATAAACAAACATTAACAGCATTAATCAATGAGAAATGTCCGCATAATTGCTTTGCCTCTTTAGTATAACAGCAACATCAAGCCGAGAAAACAGACACTCGACATGGAATTAAACCAAAGTAGGATGTGACACTAAACATTTAGACATCAATTTATTCGCCAACAAAGGTACAACGCTATGGCAGAAACTCAAATCAACACTACAACTCTCATCCAAATACAATCTTGATATTTCATTTTTGCATATATACATATACATATATGATGCATGTGGGGGGGGGGCTTGTTTGTGTACCTGTGTGTGTGTGTGCTTGTTTGTGTGTGTGCTTTGCTTGTGTGGTGTGTGTGTGCTTTGCTTGTGTGGTGTGTGTGTGCTTTGCGTGTGTGTATGTGTGCTTTGCTCGTATGTGTGTGTGTGTGCTTTGCTGATGCGTGTGTGCGCTTTGCTTGTGTGTGTGTGTGTGTATTGCTGGATATGGGCAGAACTGACTGCGGGGCTCAAAAACCCCAACAGTAGGAAATATAAAGCCAGATCAATAACAACAATATTAAATATAAGTCAGCCTTATATATCCTTGGTAAATCTCCTAAACGATACTCTACTGAAACACTTGTCGTATTTGCGTGTTACACTAGGAACAAAGATTCGCTGTATTTAAGATTATTGTATCATATGAGCACTGTTTCATAGAATGAATTCATCACACGTTCACCTACTGCAAAATAGCCGTGGGATATCGAAGTCTCCGGTACATCAGTTACTAATTTTCAGAAACTTTCACTACTATGTGAAATACACCTAGCATCTAATGTGTTTCATTCTGGATTATCTCAAAACATAGTGGGAGTTCTAAGCCATTGTCGTAGAGAAATTCATGCATATTCGCACACACGCCAACATACATAACATCGAAATTCCGAAAAAGCTAATATGCATATGTGCTGCAGTAGTGCAGGTAGTTGAGAATGACTCTATAACCTCGCAAAATGTACCTACCACCACAAACGTTAAAGCGTATTCAACCACCATATCTGCTGAAAGTTGACCATCAAAGTAGCAAAATACATCTTTACAAATCCCACCACATGCATGCTCTCCCACTTATATAATAGGATATCGACAATCTACCAAACAATCCCTGCCGTATTTCTAGAATCATCGTACCCACCACTGCAATACAAAACAGCTGTAGTAGCAGTACACATGTTGTAGACTGGGGGAATCATTAGAACGTCGGACGAAATGCCTCACTGTATATATTCCGGATATTTGCGTTCTGAATTAAAGGTAGACTTAATCCGTCACCCGGTTTAACACAATAACCTGGCCCTTGGGTTCCATTAGCGGAATCTACTCTGTTGCAAGCATTCGGGCCAGATTTCCGATCTGAGGATAACTTCCTCCCTTCATCCCACCAGTCGTGTATGCCCTGAAAAGTGGGTGATAGTCATTGCATTCCTTCCAGACTAAGCTGTAAATAATGTTAAATCATCTCCACATACAACAATCGTTTCCTCTCATTTTATAAGCACGTTATCATTATCCCGTCCCTATTCTATACTCGTCCACTTATGTATACCATATTGCACTTTCTATCAGATAGTTCTCTGATTATCCATACACCAAGACGAATACAATAATTAATTATGGTTTAGTATGTTCGACAGTCACCAAAGAGTATTCCACATTATATCCCTATTTATCTTAGGCACCTCTATGTAGGCTACATGCAACGCGGAGTTGATTGAAATATTTCCTTTTGCTGGATGTGGACACCGACATCTTTGTCAAATTCTCTGCTGATTGCATTTCCATGTCTATTTGTGTTGGAATCTTTGCCAGTCTTTCCATTCTTAACCACTATAATAAATACCTCCCAAATTATCAGCCTCTATTATCAGCACCACGTAACACACTCATCACATTCCAGAACTGCTCCCATGACACCCAATCATACCGGAGAGCCTGTACACGAGTTCTCAGTCTGCTGCAATCAGCAGCCTAATTCCCTCATATCACAATGTATTGTCTTAAACAAAGGAGGACCGTGTGGACTATGTATTCATAGATGTACAAAAGAACTGGATGAAATGTCTTTGATCATAGGTCTGTCCGATTAAAGTTGACATGGAACTAAATAACAACCTAAATAACACCAAACCAATAAATCCATTTGTCTCTATAGGTGTCTTGCCGTCACCCTCAAACAGTACTGTCCTAACCTTCCCCATATATGTCTATGTCCCTAATTATTTCCCGCTATCACATATCATCCACTCGAGCTGAACATATCCCATCATTTGGAAACCGGCTGTAGTACACTCTATCAACCAAAAGGGTAGTTCGACCTACGTTGCAAACAACTAACTAATCGACTCTGTCTTACAAACTCACTGGTGATGTAAACTTCGTTAACAATCACTGTTTTCATCCCTTGCATCTCTGAACCACCTCCGTAACCACGTGTATGTCAACCAAACACCCAACTCCATCGGACACGTCTCCTAAGTTATTTGTACATTGTTTAGCATTTCATCACCACCTGTTTGTTTGCACAGAACAACGGCATACTCGGAAAAGATGCCTTGTGTAAGGATTCCTAACTAAGGTTCTCAGTTATAATCATCATCATTGTCTAGTCTATTGAATCAGAAGATGTCTGATATTATAGTGAATCCTCCAATCTAGATTTTATAAACTCTGTTCTACTACAATTTTGTGCAATGTGTCCCACACTTTTACTTATGTGCATTAACATTGTGCTCGATGCCATAACTATCGACATCCATTCATATGGAAACGATAATATATTTTACTCTTACTGAAACCTCAATGTACATTATATATCCATATTCAATAAACACATGTCGCCAGCCACATACTACTCTTAACGTTTGTAGTCATCCATGGTATCAAGGACAAATAGAATCCTTCTACAGCAGACATACTAAATCACTAAACATATCTAGGAAACAGTCTTGTACTTCACCATCTATATTCAAAACCAAACAAAACGTAAAACCCTCAACGTTACTACGACATCTTATCTTCACAATCTCTCATTGAATTTCGTCATCTCTCACGGAGCAGCTACATATAAAATGTTGCCAAAACAGCATTACTGACCCTCTATAATGCTCTAATACGACTAGCATGTGAGCACTGTTTTATATAGTACGGCGTAACTTCAACACACGCACACCCACACACACATAGACATACACACACACACACATAACCACAAATACGCACACACGTACACCCACACACGTACGCACACAGGCCCCCAGCATAGATTATATATAACTCAACATATTTGAACAAATTAAAACAATTATACATCAGCCATTAAATCAGAAACGACATACTGTTCCTTTCCTCTCTACCTCTTATAATTATGATACTATAATGGCTTCTACTCTTCTGATCTAGGTAACTTAAAAGTGTTTCCATTAATCATTAAGTCACCGCTAATGTACGTCACGTTACAAAACACCAAAGAAACATATCACTTAATTGCTTTCTCCTGAAGTGCAAACTGGAATTTCATCGTACCTAAACATTTATTACATACACCAACCGACATATGTTTACGATAAAGATTAACAACACCTATCAACACTCTTGGAGGACGTACAAAGGCCGTGATGTTGACGCATCCCTATTTCTGTGACTGTATATAAACAAATATTCAATAGATACAATTCTGTGAGAAATTTACTCTTTCTTTTGTCCAATGGCTTTGTCAGAGCAGACATGTCATATGCCCATAATTCTTTTCAGAGCAACCGAGACTGGTGGAAAGAAGAAGGAACGTTATCCTCATTCCGGATATATTGCTGGAATGCAGGCAACATAGTGGACATGGTTAAATGTGTTGTATTAGGGTGTTAAACCCGGCTACAGTATATGTCTACCGCCCAGGATTGCAAGCAATGTATGTCTACCAAATTTCACTCAGAAGGTTTTGGTATGCCCGAAATGAGGCAGAAGACAATTGCGAAAGTTACGTGTGTTCGAACATGAAATCACGTATTTGTGAAAATCTTTTCTAAACTGCATAGCAATGACAGTTATTCAAGTCACTGCGTGTGATATTAATTGATGTGCGTCGTACCAATGGTGCATCTGTTACTATGTTCACAGTAGTAAATACATATCAGGAGAAATACTAAACTACTAAATAAACTATTCTCTATTCACACTCTCTTGTTTGCAATGATATGTTGTGTGTCACTGCTCAACATATCTCTATTTGTCTAACTGATAATATAGTAGAAGTTTATATCTCCAAAATATTATGTGTTAGTTATGACCGTCTTTATATCCAAATTTCGTACACTCATGTATTACTGGTATTTAATTGAATGTTCCTGGTGGAATATATCTAAAAACATAAACTCGCATGATAAATTCTGCAATGTACGAATTGAAGTAGATTCATTTACATATATTAAGGATACGTATCATATTATACTTGTAATGGCTTCGGAAATATATTTATATATGTTTTGTGATTCCTAGATTGATCGACGGCCAAATACAGGCGTATTTATTCACCAAAGTGCAGAGACGAGACATGCAGGCACTACTAATATACTATCAAACATTGATCTGCTTCACTGTTTGCTGCACAATTAGTAGTTTCATTCATTTACATCAAGTTCGGTTTGATATAATGATCATGTATTCAAATAACGACGGCCATACTATAAGCACTTGTAACAAACGCATTGCCTGCTTTTAGCTTAGAATTGAAACAAACAACAGCAACATCTTAAATAAACTGTTCTGTGGACGTTTGCAAGATAAATCTGAAGTATGAATCTGCTTAGAGCTATATGTCAAAATTACAGACACAACACTGTTCTGATGATTTAATGTACATAATCAACCTGTTGACCTGTAATTTACCCCAATAATCTCTGTACCAACTTCTCTCCTGAATCTATGCCCATGAAATATAAACATTTCATGTTACACTTCCTGGAGCCTTGCATATATAGATACATATAAACAAAAGGAATATATGAGATTCATCCCTTGAGAAGAAAATAATTGGGAAACAAGCAATGTACAAATTCTGACTAATAAGAAACCGGACTTTTAAAATAGTGCGTTCACCAGCCGGTGCGAGTGCTTGCTACTGCAGTGTTCCCTATAAGTAGCCATGATCTTCAGTCAAATTATCACCACATCTCGCCACGGCAATTAGTCATGGCTCTCTCTACACGTGCTAGTGTGTATGTATAATTAGTGCATATACTCATTCATCGGAAGCTGAACAATGAAAGATTTGAAAGGTTTTTGTGAAATTCAGTTTCAAATTAGGAAAATCGTTTACGGGGTCTTTGTAATGATACAAAAGACCTACCGGAAGAAGTTGTTTGACCAGTCCTTAATTTCTCCAGTACTACCAGCGATTCAACAAACATGATTCCGATTAAAGAATACATTCCCTGACAACCGACGATGATCATATTGCGAAAGTGCAGCAGTTATCCGTAAACAATCGTTACTTGGCTGTCCGTGACGTTTTCGAAGAAGTGGGCTTGTGTAAATGTTAGTGCAATATAGTTTTAAAGGAACTTTGCCGATTCATTGCTTTGTCGCAAAATTTGCATCGAGAATCGCTCTTTAACAGTGACTGTTTGGGAAAGTAGTAAACGACTCTAGTCCACCAGCCGTCTTACTCTGTGGATATGGCACTTACGGACATCTGTGTTGCCAAATTTAAAATCAACTCTGAAAGTACGCCTATTTCTGACGATAGAGGAGACCGAAGAAATTCCACTACGAGAACTGCAAACTGAAAACGCATTCTATGACACGTTATAAAATGGAAAACGAAATATTGGGTGCGATGTATCAACAATGGAGGGAATTATTTTGAAGGTAACATGTCTGATAAAATCATAAGTAAAGCAATACATTTTTTGAAAAGATAGTTTAGTTATTGGACAGATTTCGAAAAAACATCACTTCTAGCTAGACATTACATTTGGTTTCACGACTCCATTTGCTAAGAACGCACCGTATCACCAGGGTGTTTACTGCATTTCCATTCTTAATCACAGACAACATAGAACAATAGAGATAAAAGAATAATATAATTAACAAGTTAGAATATTCTTCCCTGTAACAAATTTCAACAGCGAACAACGATATGATCATACCGATTTGTATTTTTCTGTTACATTTTTTGCTCAAGAATATATTCTATTAAAGTTCCTTGAAGTTTGAAAAAAAATATTGTTTTGACTTTGTTTTTCATTCTTTTTCCTCTCTAGCTGACAAAATCTTCTTTCAGGCCAGCATTTGCAGCATTAACAATTATGTGTTTTCTTTCATTTTTTGGCGAGAATAATTATTTAAAAGAACAATATGTGTATATTTAGAAAGAATAGGTTAGATAAAATAAATCAACAATAAATCATTAGGCAAAAAACATATTGAGCTAATGTAGATTATATCATTTTGGAACAATGTTGGCATAAAAAGTATTTCGAGATAACATTGTCTATTTATTTATTCATATATTTTTGATTGTACATGAGCTCGTGTAACTTTCTTTCATTGTACATTCACATTTCTTCAAAATCTGGCTTTCTTTGTTTCAATGTATGTGTATTACTGTGTATGTCTGTGTTAGAAACTGCTTACGTTAATACATGTATGAGTGTGTGAATTTGCATATATCTTTTCTTTATATTTATATATCACATCATGGGTATAATTACATATGCAAGATATTTTTGTTATTTGTAATGTAAAGTTATTTGCGTATACGATTAAGTGCCCATGTGCGTACGCAGGAAGAATGTGTGATCATTTTAGTTTATTTAAGTATAGAGCTAACTCAAGTTTATAGCTATTCTGGTTATATTGTAATAATAAAATATCTTCCCTGTGTAATATTTATTCTATTGTAGAAGGAAAGACGCCATCAAATTATCTGTACTTGTCAAGCAGAAGAATTAACCCCAGAAAAATAGGATGCATTAAGCACTGATGAAACATAATGCATCATTTATCACATTCAATACAATTTCAAGAGCAAATTAGATAACACAGCAGAGTGTGTTCGATTCTCTCTTGCTTCTGCTATTCCCACAACTATATATAATATATGCTTGTAACTGTGTGTGTGTGTGTGTGTATGTGTGTGTGCGTGCGCACGCACACTCCACTGTGTGTATGTGTGTAGGAACTGGGTACATCTGAGCTCCACGATGTCTTTTTCCCTCACTCGTCTGATAAATATTCAACGACCAACCAAAAATAATCAAAAAGGTCTCTAATATCTTGAAATGTAAAACAAATGTAATGGAAATAATTACATTCAAAACTTTTGCTTTTTTTGCTATGTGTGTGTGTGCGTGTGTGTGTGTGTGTGTTTACTTGTATGTGTGCATGTGTATGTGTGTGTTTGCGTGTGTGTGTGTTATTACACACTACTGTGGTATTAGGTACTCTTCCGCCCGTTTGGTAACACAAACTGTATATCCTTATAATATAGGGTATATATAATTATATACATTGCATTACGTATATGTATATGTATGTGCATGTGTTGGTGTGTAGGCAATTTAATATATATATATATATATATACGCTGTTACTTTTTTACTTTTTTACTTGTTTCAGTCATTGGACTGCGGCAATGCTGGGTCACCGCCTTGAAGTCGATCAGAACGACCCCAGTACTTTTGAGTCTGGTACTTATCTTATCGAACCACACTGCGACACAATTATTTTGGCTCAACCGGCCCTGCTCTTTTCAATATTACCCAGAAACAGGTCAAAGAAGAAAAAGATCCCATAACCTTCAAACGGTATCTCGACAAATTTCTTCAAGGAATACCAGACA
>JAOPJM010435942.1:0-11170 GCA_027124095.1 Muusoctopus leioderma | reverse complement strand
TAAAACAAAATAAAAAATAATAGCAAACAACATCATTTCTTCTCATTTCACCTCTTTCATTGATGTATCTGCTTGACAAGAGATTTAAGGTGAGATTGTGTGTTAAAACAACAATTTCACCACAGTGGAGTCATACTGACCATCTAAAACATACATACATTATCACATTTACTTTTTATATTTTTTTGTGACAATAGTTTATAGCCTTAAGTATCAAAGTCTTTTATTGTTTATTTACAACTTAGTCACAGATATTCCATTCCACTGAATCTGTTCAAAGTCAGTTTATGGCTAGTTCTTATAAGTTGATAGCTTGGATATATTTGAATTTCTTTGTCTTCTCTCTCTCTCTCTCTCTCTTACTCCCCTTTTCAATTTTCCACAATCTCTTATTCTCCTTCTCTTTCTCCCTCTTTTTCCTTCACTTTTTCTCTTTTACAATGTTTTATGATGTTTGTGTTATTTCTTTGCTTTGTCAAAGTTTCTACTATTTATATTGCTCTAAACCAATATATTTACAGGCTTACACCTCCATAGCAAGCTATCTTCTAATGCAATGAATGCAATTAATCAAATTACTGTTCCATTGCAGTTCTGAGTTTTAATTAAATTAATAAAGGATTTCTTTTGATTAGGTACAAGACTAACTTTCCAAGTAAAGCAATTTGGTAAAATGAATCAGCCACAGTATATCAACTAGGGCTGTTTTAATTAGTATTATACTGTTATATTAGAATTGTAGGTACTTAGTTCATTGATGTTTGAGGGATGAATTATGAAATTTTAACCCAGAACAGTGAGGCGTTGAATTAGATCACAGAAGGCACCAAACAGGTGCTGGGATAAGCTACAACACATCTACCTTACCACTCAGTGGCAATTGATATACATAGAAATATGTGGTCACATCAATACCTTTAAATCAACCTAACTCATCAGTATCCAAACAATTTCTGCTCCATTAATACCCTGGAGGTTGCCCTCCCTAGTTATGTATCAGTTGAATCATAAGAAAGTAATGAATCTTAGCTACCTAATCTAATATAAATTAGGATTTGGTGCCAAATCCCCCATCTTGTTTAGATTAAATAAGGAATAATCAATTAATTGGAAAGTTTTTCAAATATCTTTTCATAAAATTGAATTTGATTGTGGTGTTTGATCTCAAAGAGATATGTAACTAATTATAGAACTAAATAATTAGCTTTCTAAACAATTAATCTTAGCAAATGATCTGCCATCAGATTTATTCTATTTTGATGTAATCCACCAATGAAATAAGGATAATAAATTGTTATCCTATTCTTACTCTTACAGTTGGGATTTTGTTTTTCTTTATATTCAACTTTGTGAAAACCGTCCAATAAGTTTGGCTTAGTTTCTCTGATGTTAAGAAGCTAATGCCACTGTTATTATTGTGTTAACATTTGATAATTAAGAAATATAAAGTAGAATTGAGTATTGCAGTTAAGACCCTAGAGTTGCAGGTGGTACTATTTCAATGACTAGTCTTTAACTTGTGTATCATTGTGTCCCTGACAAAGACTATTGACTCTGTAAGATTCTGTTCGATTAATTGTAAATAGGCATTCCCAAGAGACACAATGCATGAATTGAAGTAGTGGGAGCACAGTAGGATTGACGAATCCTTTGTCAGCTTTCAGTACTAAGCTTAAATACATTCAAACACCTCATAAAGGCAAGTGAAAACCACTGCGGTGTCTCATACTTTGAATAACTACATGAAGAGGAATTCCTTCTGCTGTTACTAATGACATGTTGCTATTATGTTAATATAGAAAGCAAATCACAAAGTGGATATCGTTTTTGGCTACCAGACTTTAACTCATGAGTTTAAACTCAATGCACATGTGTTGTTGTGTGTTTGGGAAGTACTCTTACTCCAAAGAGTTTCACTTCATCAAAATGTTGGGAATAAGTACCAAATGGTCTGGGAAATGTTACCTGTGACTGGCACCATATTTAGGGGATGGAACTAAACACTGAAACTAAACCTTGAGGTTCTGAAAGGTTTTTAATTTTACATTTACATAATGTTAGCTAGTAGCACTTGGGCTAGCATATCTTGTAAACAATAGATTCCTCAGTTTGTTACTGATATGAAGTCACCAAATTCAGCATCTACATAATTAATAACAAGCCAACATTACTTTTGGAACATGAATTTGTCTTTAAATGTGGTGTAATGTGTAGCAGAATATAAATTAAAATATACTTTATTTTGGACTAAGCACTCTCCATATAGTATGGCTAAAAGTAATGAGTATAGAAGAACTAGAGGAAATGATAATAGTATTGGAGTGTCAGTTAGGAAGATCATGTACATCATGCTGAAATGAAAGAGAACACACAAGAGGAAAAAATGTGAAAGGCCAGGAGGAATTCGATATAATGAAATGAATGCCAAAACTAAAATAGAAACCATCAACCATTTGGCTATCCATCCATTCAGTAACATATACATTTAGTATGATAAATTGGAAGCAAGATGTGATTTGAAAACTGGTCAAAAAAACAAAATAACACAAAACCTCACAAAATTCAGATTGTATCCTCCAAAAGGTCAAAATCTAGATTGCATAGAAGAAGATACATTAGAATGGAATTCCTTTATTGTCATTTGTAGCAGTGTGGTGCATAAATTGAAATGTCGTAGAACTTGGAAGTTAAATACAGAAAATAAGTAGTTAAGATAGAAAAGAGAAAAGTAACAGTATATACCCGACAGGCTGGGTAGCTAGCTTCAATGACAAATATGCAAAGAAGGAAACATTATGATTAATGAAAAGTGGTATATATAAAAAGTAGAAGCAGTTTTAGAAAATAAATAATAATAATGCTGATATGTAGCTATATACATACAGTGAGATAAGAGCCATGAAATTGCCAAAAGGATTATAATCCTGGTTTTTTTCACTGATAATATGACTAACTCATCTGATAAAAAATAAAATAAAAACATATCAGTATATTAATAGACAGCGTGGGCATTTCTAAGCACATTTTTTCTATCTTGGGTTCGTGTTTGTAAGGCATCTAATTTAATTTAATTTAATGTTTATTCATATCAGTATATGTTTTAATTTTTTTTAAAAACATATCAGTATATGAGGTATAAATGTTGGAAATAGGAAAATTTAGAAAAGGAATATTATGTTGTTAACATAAATGTGATTACTCTTACTTTTCCTAAGCTAGGTTGTATGAGACTAATAGAGTAGTGTATTTTGCCCATAGACACATATGCAAAATCTGTGACACAGTTTTAACTTAAGACTATTGAACCAGATACACCATTTCTTAACCATGAGGTCATGATTCTCATGAAAACTTGTTTATCAGAACACTAATTCAATGAATAAAAGATTTAAACTGAGTATATATATGTAAGAAATGGCATTCTGAACAAACATAATTTCCTTCCATTCTATTAAATTAGATAACATGTTTAAGCTGCACAGGAACAATAATAAGCTAATTGGCATTAACACTCTAGAAATCAGATGTGTGTTATTCTGAAACCTGATAAGTTATGCAACAAGAAGTCATGTTATTTTCGTTTATAATGTGTGTTTTTTATTTATTTTAATCTCATTTGAATCAATGATGACATTGTTCTATTTGATATATTTCAAAAAAACATCTGACAAATGATATCAATAAAACCTCTAAAACAAAGGTGAGTTACACAAGCCATTGGGTCAAATGGATATCACAGAAGAATTTCTCTTCATGTAGTGTATCTAAAGAAAATCAGCTTGGCAGAGCACATCTTCTCT
Organism: Muusoctopus leioderma; assembly: GCA_027124095.1. NCBI lineage: Eukaryota > Metazoa > Mollusca > Cephalopoda > Octopoda > Octopodidae > Muusoctopus > Muusoctopus leioderma. The sequence continues at coordinate 7,370 of JAOPJM010435942.1, read as the reverse complement.
GAGCTATACTTACAGGAGAAGATGAATTCAGCATTACAAGCAAATAAATCACTTGTCAAATTTACAATACTGCTGTTACTGCTGCATTTCCTTAGTAAGTAGTTCCTAACATGAATAATTATTTACAGCAGGTGTACTGAGCTACTAAAGGGTTAAAAACCTTAGCCATGAATAAAATGTAATGTTAGTGACAGGATATGAACAGCTGAAGTCTCTCCCCCTCCCCCTCTCTCTCTCTCTCTCCAATCAGGAATCGACACAGGCCGAAATCACCCGTCCAACCCATGCCAGTATGGAAAACGGACGTAAAACGAAGATGATGATGATGATGGTATATATATATATATATATATATATATATATATTTATACCTTGCCTTGGGCCCTCAATTTCTAAGGGTGCCATTGTGACATATGGCATATCTTGAGCATGTAAACCTGGCAGAGCTTATCCATCTTCAGGTATGACCACAGTCGGTTTCTTCCAAGAAGAGAGGGAGAGAGAGAGAGAGAAGAATTGACCTCAGTACCTGGGCTGGTATTTTGTTTATCAACCATGAAAGGATGAAAGGCAAAGTTGACCTCAACAAGATTTGAACTCAGAGCACAGAGAGGCAGAATGAATACTGCAAGGCATTCTATCTGATGCTCTCGACCCATTGGTAATGAATCTAATTTGTTCCAGAACATCATTCATTACCACAAAAATTTGTTACCACATGAATTAATATATATGTATTTAGGGACAATTCATTTCAAAACCTCAACCAAGTCCGAAAGTCTACATCCCAAACATCTCTAAAAATAAATAAAACACAGATAATCAGTAAAAAGAAATGCATATAATAAAAACAACTTCATAATAATACAATAAGATGAATAACAAGAATAAATAAACATCATCATCATCATCATTTTACGTCTGTTTTTCTATGCTGGCGTGGGTTGGACAGATGATTTTGGCCCAAGTCAATTGTGAATGGAGTCACCACTCCCCTAGATGGGTTGGGGAACTATGCCTCACATGTATGTTTCGTTTGGCTTGGTGTCTATGACTGGATGCCTTTCCTATCACCAACCACTTTACAGAGTGCACTGGGTGCATTTATCGTGTCACCAGCACTAGAGAGGATGCCCCTCTCTACTCTACATAGTCTTCGTTCTATGAGGCCAAATGTGACTTGAGAGTGTGAATAGTAGTATGAATGTAAAATGAAAAAAAGTAATTAATGAAATTTAAAAAAAGATTAGTTAACCATTTAGTTAAACCCATGGTCAGTTCCAATCCTTGTGATATATTGTTTTGCTTACTTTCAGTTTGATACATATCATTAAAAGGAAATAATTCAACATGATTTTCGACCTTCGTGCATCTACACACACATGCACACATAATTAAATTTAAAAAAAACATATTAAAAATTTGAAGAATGAAAAAGTATAAATTAGTAATTGAAAAATCACACAATTTCTCACTTGAGTTCGGCAGGCTGTTTAGCCAAAGTGAAGGGCAGCAAGGTGGTGGAAAAGAAAGAAATTATTGAGAAGAAGAAGAGAAGTTATCTCTTCTAAATCTCTTAGAAGAAAACCTCTGTGATTTCACTATTAAACATACAGCATCTGCAATGGCAAAGTGATTACTCCAAAACTCTTTTAATGTCAAATCAGCTGATGAAGTCACTTCAAAACAGACCCTGAACAGATGCTTTGTATACACTTTTTTTAAAAATTTGCTATTGCTTGCTGATCCATGTGCTGTAGCAGAGGAGTGGTATTGGGAGGTAGGTAATGGACTTTGATAAAATCAAAATCCTGTGGCATTTGGTCTATGAGATTAGGAGTGTGTGCTGGAGAATTGTTCATAACAAGAAGAGCCTGCATTAGAAGACCCTTCTCTTTGAGAAAGTCATGTACAGTGGGGGCAAATAAATTAGTAAACCATGCAGTAAATAAGTTCATGGTAACCCAGGCCTTTGAGTTGGATGCCTACTGCACACTTAGCTTCTCTGAATGGTACACTACGAGTGGCTTCACCTTTGAATCCCCTGAGGCATTAACGCAGAAAAGTAAGGTTAGCCTATCTTTCATTGACTTATGTCCAGACAATCTGGTCTCCTCCTGTGTGATGTATGTCCTCCTCCTGTGTGATGTATGTCCTCCTCCTGTGTGATGTATGTCCTCCTCCTGGGTGATGTATGTCCTCCTAGGCATTTTTTTGCAAAAAAGGCTAGACTTATCGCAATTAAAAACCTGCTGAGAATAGAAATCACCCTTCTTTACAAGCTCACAAAACTCGGCACAGTATTTTTCTGCAGCAACATTGTCTGAGTTGGCAGCTTTGCCATATCTCCCGATACTGTGAATACCCAAACGTTTTTTAAAAGATTCAAACCAATCCTTGCTGGTTTTAAATTCTACTGGCTTTGCCTCACTATCAGCACTGGTACTAGGAGCATCTCTCTCAAACTGCTTGTAAAGAGACTTAGCTTTTTTACAAATAAATACTTCACTCACTGAATCACCAGCTAATTGTTTTCCTTTGAGCCATACTAGTAAGAGATTTTCCATTTCATTGGTATGTGAGGCATGAGTACTTTTAAGCCTGCATATACCTTTGGCCACCGATGCACTGATCCTTTTATTTTTCAAAATATCATTCAGATTGTAGATTTGGCCAATCCATACTCTGCACTTAGATCACTTAAATCGACACTACTTTCTCTCTTAGAAATAATCTATTTCTTTATTTCTACAGTAATGTTCTTTAGTGCAGGTTTTGCCTTTTGATATGGGGATTATTCTTTTTAAAAAAATATCACAACAACACTGATTTTCATAAAAAGCTAAATTTTTCCTTGTAAACAATTCTACTGGTTCTGTCTCAAATGAAATGACAAACCTCAGTGACACTGCAAATTCAAGGGAATGTGTGGTAGAAAAACTAGTCTACCACACGTTCCCTTGAATTTGCAGCATCACTGCAGAGACTGACTCATTTTCTTTAGATGTAGCAAATTCTCCTCATGGTTGTTTCAATTCGTGTGATATATCATTTTGTTTACTTTTGGTTTGTCACATCATTAAAACAATAGTATGAACAAAGGGAAATAATTCAACATGACCTTAAGTTTTCCATGCATCCACACACAAACACACATACACAAAATTTGCTTGGGAGGGCCCTAGCAAACTTTCATTACCTTAGATTTTAATTCGTTATTTGTGTATGGAAATCGTTTGTTGACATGATTTTATTAATTGCCAAATTAATGGAAAAGCATTTGTTACCATGATTTTCATTACCACAGATGTTCGTTACCAAAGGGTCCACTGTATATGTATATGTGTGTGAATCTGTGTATATTCCAGTTTTAGAATAGGCATACTGTATCTCTGCATATCGTAAGAAGTGACTAAAAGGGCTAGTGTCAAGAAGGGCATCCGTCCATAAAATACTGCCTTAAAAAGTCCTGTATAACCCATGTCAGTTTGTCAAATTGGATGTGAAAACTATGCTGCTGCTGATGATGTGAATATATTTTATAAGATTGTCAAAAGAAGTGGGGTTGTACCTATGACATTTTCAGGGTCTCCCAGACTGGTGAGAATTTTGCAGTTCGTGTACAACTTGAACATCTATAGGTGATGTATGCAGGAAAAATATGGAAAAGGAGGAAATCACAGAGAGTTGCAGTTCTGGGAAGAAAAGACTGAGCAAATTGTTTAGTGTGGGAATAGGAGTTGAGACAGAGGAAGGGGTAGTGTCGGTGATGAGATGGGTGGGTTGAGTGGGTCTGGATGTTGATCTAAATGGGGCTATTCAACAAAACCAATAAAACCATTAAAAAAAAAATTATTGACTTTGTTAGATGAGGAAGAGTAGTGCTCACAACATTTTTCAGAGCCCCCAAGGCTGGTAGGAGGAAAGTTAGCAGTTACCCTCAGACTGGAGACTTGCCCCCGAATGCTTGCAACAGAGTGGACTTTACTAAAGGCACTCAAGGGCCAGGTGGTGGTGTTAAAACACAACAGATTAAGTCTACCACCCAAGAACTGGAATGGTCCCTCTGATTGGCGTCCTCACAATTTCCACCTACAAAATTATTTCACTCACTATGCTTTTGTTGACCTGATGCTATGGTAGAAGACAATTGCCAAAGGTGCCATGCAGTGGGATTGAGCCTGAAACCACATAACTTTGAAGTGAACTTCTTAACCACATGACCATATCTTCACCACTATGACGGAATCTCTACATGGTTGCTCAATCTGCTAGATATAGCAGCTAAATCTCCCTCAAAACACATCCTACCATCTTAAAAAGGGAAGGACATATTGGATGATGTGATTTTAGATTCACTATGTCTGAGGGACACATTGGGTAATGTTGTCCTACATACATTATGTCTAAAACAAAAGATTGGATGGTCATGGCTGGAATGCCTTTGATCATAGGTGTGCTTGATGAGGACTGACCTGGGGCTAACAACAACAACAACAATAACATGATCACCTATACTTGGCCGAGTGAAGTTACAAAACAGCAACAACAACAAACCAACACTAACACAATTTCTATCACCAATGTGAACATCAACCAATTCCAATAACGCCAGCACCACCAACACCATCATTAAGATAATGACTATCAACTCCACCAGTGCCACTACCAACATATTACAACACCACTATTGCCACATATTGCATTATGTCCATAACCTGACCATCACTACCTATAACAACAGCAACATTGCCACCACCACCACCAACATCCTTATCATCACACCCACCAATAATATCACCACCGAAACCATCATAACTAGCAGCTACACCTCTAACAACAATTCTACATCACCACCAACACCACTAATGCCACCACCACTAATGCCACCACCACCACCACCACCACCACTAATGCCGCCACCACTAACGCCACCACCACTAACGCCACCACCACCACCACCACCACCACAACCACCACCACCGCCACAACCACCACCACTAACGCCGCTGCGTACTACCACAACCACCACCACCACCATCATCAATAAAACCAACATAGCTGTCACCTATGCCGCCAACACTGAAAAAGAAGTGAGACAGCGAGGAAGTTTTGAGCCAAAGAGGGAGCCTCTATGTGGTCGCTTGACCCGCTAGATATTAGCAGCTGAATGTACCCCAAATCACACTCTACTTACTGTCTTACATTGGTTAGTGCAGTCTTAGATACACTATGCTTGACAAAAAAAAGACGGTATGGCTGCTATGTTTTTGATATTAAGTTTTCCCAATAAGGTCCAACCTGGAACTAAGCAACAACATCAACTAACAAGAAAGTAAAATGATGCACAAACACACAGAGCACTTACAGGCACGACATTTGGTCATTACAGATACACAATAATACAGTACTAACTAGTGTACAAACAATATGTTATATCCATCATGGATTATGCTTGGCCATTCAATCTCTCCATAACAAACTACAAGGAACACAAAACAGCACACCCACAGAACATTTACCCAATGAAACATAAAAACACTTAACCCTTTTGTGACCATATTTCTAAGGAAATACACTACCTATGTGTGTTAATTAATTATGGAAATAGTAAAATATTTGGTTGTATTTAGTAAAATAACTTTTTCAGTAAGCTGGTGTTTCAAACATAACAAAAAAGTTCTTACATAAATTTATGATGAAAATTTCTAAGTTGTACTTGTTTGGCAAATGACTTGATTTGAGACTCTGTGTTGAAACTGAAGCAATTACATCGTAGGAAGAGTCATTTTAGCCATTTAAACACACAAACTGATATATTCACTTTATATTTATATTATATTAAATAATATAAAGTGAATATAACAAATTTTGTGCGTTTTTAAATGTCTAAAATGACTCTTCCATGATGTAACTCCTTATGATGGAAAGTTTTAATGAATACTATAAAATGAGAGGTTTTGTATCATAGAACTAGGATTGGTTTCAGGTGGGTTGATATCAAAAGTGTTAAATGAAAGATCACATGTGAGGGTCACACCTTATTATTGCAGCAAGCTCCAACTCACACAAGTTCCTTGCCACATCTCAAGTACAATCACCCCCAAATAAACAGACATACCTATAACACTTCAGAACACTAATACAACAGCATTCTAAAGTCATTATTCCTCCCAGTCAGTCCAGACCAACATAAAAAAGACATGCATACAAAATTAATAGAAGCATCAATAACCTCATTAGCACCAAACCCTGTGCTGGGATGGACACCATCATTGATAAATGCAGAGAAACAACTGTTGCACATCAATATAATCCACATTGCTAGCCTCTGATGTGGTGTAGTGTGGTCACCACCAGAACCTATTAACATACAAACAAGCTAATGGAGGAACCTCTGCAAGGTTGCTCAACCTGCAGGAAATAGCAGCCAAATCTCCCTCAAATCACACCCTACCGTCTTTAAAAAGGTACAGACTAGATAATATGGTCCTAGATACACTGTGTCTGAACATTAAAAAAAGATGGGATAGTCATGGCTGGAATGCCTTTTGATCGTAGGTCTGCTTGATCAGAGCTGACCTTGGGCTAAATAACAACAACTGGCATACAAAAATGGACAGTGGAAAAACATGTAACATAGTAAGACTACCTGCTACACTGCACTCCATATGATAGCACTGCATGTTGGAGTATATAGTATGATTCTCCATTAGGTGATGGCAAGGTATATCTGGAACAGTGGAGCTGGGGATCACACCTAATTGTCCGACCAACTAGCTCTGCACTATAGCTTTGCTCAATTAAGGTTGACCTTGAGATAAACAATAATGATAGCAACAATATTACAACCACACCACCACCCTCACCGACAACAACAAAAACAGTACGAGCCAATGAGGGAACCTTTATATAGTCACTCGACCTGCTAGAAATAGAAGCTAAATTGCCCTTAAATAACACCCTACTGTCTTAGAAAAGGACACATTGAATAATGCGGTTCTGGATTCTTTGTACAAAGGAAAAAGACGAGATGATCACAGCTGGAATGATGCCTTAGATCATAGGTCTGCTCGGTCAAAGTTGACCTGGGGCTAAACAACAACACTACCACAATTACCAATGCTACAAAATGCAACATCCCCCCCCCACCACCACCACCACCAACAACAACAACACCAACAACAACAACAGAAGCAGTAGCAATAACAACTACAAAGCAACCATCATTATGACAAACTCCACCACCTTCCATGAGATTACCTGTTTCCTTATTACCTTTGTAAGTGTTAGTAACACTGGACAACAACATATTTGCTACTGGAGATGTGTAAAGCGATTAAGACTAATTTGGGTACGCTGATTTCAAA
>JAOPJM010435734.1:0-11171 GCA_027124095.1 Muusoctopus leioderma | reverse complement strand
AGATGGAAGAATGTGATTGGCTAAAATTAAATAAAATTTCAATCTTTAAAGGGTTGTAACTTTTTAATTAATTTTTTGTGCAAAACATGGTTGTAATTTCCGTAATTGGCATGCAAAACTACATATGTGTAGAGAAATTCAATAAAATCGGATCCGTTGATCAAACTACATATGTGTAGAGAAATTCACTAAAACTGGTGACTTGTCTTTTCATTCCGAGTGTAATTTGGATTGATTGAAAGTTATTTATGGCTCATCTGTATGGGTTATGTTAGCCTTCATTTAACTATGTTTTTGACACTGTTGATGTGTTGTTGTTTGACCCTAGGTCATCATATGCTTAGTGTTGCATTGTCTAATGTATTCCAGTGGCATTTCCCGTAGAGGATCCCCTCTGGATGGGGGGGGGGGGGCTACAAAACTCCATCCGTTATACCACCTCCTGGTCATGGGTCCATTTAGCAGTGTTCGTTCTATTGGACCAAGCTATCAGCAGAGGCTTATAGTTATTGGTACCTCACGGTGCACCGACAAACTTTAGACTTTCCTGTATGGCAATAAATAAGGATAAACCCGCTGGACAATTCTCCCCCCTTTTCTCTAATACCCGTGGTCTCCGATCCAACTTATACCCCACAAATCACCTCTTGCTAAAATACAAACCACACATCCTATTCCTCCCCGAGACACAAATCACTCAACTCTTATCTGTAGTCCATTTCTGCTGTCCAGGCTACACTCCGAAAAATGTTGTCTGCGTATATGTAGATTCCACTCTGCCTACCACTCACCTTTCACCTGTATATCAGCAACGAAGACTCCCAGTTACTCTATTTCAATGTATCCCTCTGCCACTCCTCTAAAACATTTGCTTTCTCTACCGCTCTCCGAACTTCTCCAGCCACCAACAATACTTCAACCATATCTCTTTCTGCAGAGAGGACATCTATCTCACTTCACCCCTCTCCGAATTCATCGTCCTCGGTGACTTAAATGCTTACAACTCTTCTTGACTCTCACACTCATCCTATACTGATGCCACCAATGCAGAAACCGAATCTTTCGCAATCCTCAACTCTCTACATAAACTAGCTTTATCCCCTACATGCATCCCTGACAGGCACATAGACACTCCAAACACCCTTGATCTCTTTCTCACCTCCAAACCCAGCATCTATAAAGCCATAACCGCCCCTGCACCCATCGGGTCGTCCGATCACTGCATCATCACAACTACCCACCCCACAAATCCGCATATTACGCAACGCTCTCACTTCCTGGACTCTATAGCACTTCAAGTCATCAGACTGGTCAGAGCTCTACCAGTTCTATGCCAACTACCTTTCCTCCAGACTAAACCAATAAAAAAAAAGTTTGTTCACTTGCATCCTTGAGGTTTCCTTTCATAAGAGCATTCCACCTAATTGATAAACCCTCTCTTACTCGAGCCAACAAAGAAGCCTCTACGCAGTTGCTCAACTTCAGGAAATAGCAGCTAATGTTCCCTCAAATCACACCCTACTGTCTTGTGGAAGGGAGGATGCATTAGATAATGTGGTACTAGATGCACTAAGCTTGAAACAAAGATGAAATTATTAAGGCTTTGAGCGTGGGTCCGTAGGGACCTAACAACAAGTCAACTTATTCCTGTAACATTACACTTTAATATCTCCAAACAAACTATAATTTAGCATTTCATTTACATGTCCAATTTAAATATCGCAATTCCCCATGACAGAATTATTTTCAAAAGATGCAAAACTACGCACTTCAATATTTCTTTATATTCTTTTAATATAAATCTCTTATTTATCAGAACTGACTTAGTTTCCGATTTTATTAAACAACTTTGTATGAATTTTTCACTTTATCAAAAATATTTTCTAAACGCTGCTAATTACGTGGAACAATCCTGTAGCGTTTGGACGAAGTCGTTGTTTAGCCCTAGGTTAGCCCTCATTGAACAGACCTATGATCGAAGGTGTTTTGACCACATGACCATCCCGTTTTTGTTTTCAGGTATAATGTATCTAGGACTACATTATCAAGTGTGTCCCTTCCTTTTTCAGACGGTAGGGTATGATATGAGGGAGATTTGACTGGTATATCTGGCAGAAAAGGCCATCATGTAGAGGTTCAAACAGGCCAGAGACGTGAAGAAGTTTGGCGAAACATTTTCTTTCCTAGTCATCAATTTTGGTTGATAATGGTTAATATACGTGTTCAGTCACATTGAAACATTTTAGTATGAACACATTTTGAAGTTTCCTCATACAGAAAATACAAGTAAAAAGTAAAAACAAAACAAGATAAAATGGGTAATTTAACTTTCGTGATATACAGTCTACGCAAATGCCAGTCCAATCGTAATTCTAGACAGTTTTCTCGTGTATAGCAGGAACGGAACAGAACAGAATACAGCATGTTATCTTCAATATGTTCAATTTTCTGTTTTAAGGAAAAATTGTCAAAGATACAACAAAGTATAACAAAAGCTACCGCAAGGCAATGATTGTTGCAACAAATGAATGATGGCTTTAAATTGTTGTTTGTTTCAATGAACACCGCTTGAAAGATCTTTTTTTTCTTCTTATTTTTCTTTTTAACTTTTTCCTCCCTTGTTTAAGTCGAAGCATCAGAACTGTTGAGGAAGTCTCTACTAAAGCAACGATATAGAAGCTCGACGTTCAATGGAGTGAAAATGATCATTCCTATAATACATAAGACATAAAATAAAAACGGTAGTTTAGATTTATTGTTAAAAGTCCATTGAATCATATAACACATCATCATGATTCGGAAAACGATGAATGTTCCCAGATTGAGAATGATGACCAGTTTGTATATAGGTGATCTTTTGTCAAAGTTATGTAGTTTTAGTAAATAACGCAGGTGAAGAAATATAGAGTTCACTTCAGCTAAGAGGATTACCAAGATGAAACCAACAACTTTGTTGGATAGAATCGAATATGATATAGCAACTACAATCATAATATGATGGATAATCAATGATATAGATCGTGATAACAAACTTCTATGAAGTAAAAGATCAATGGCATCATGGAGGAAATAGCCAGCAGATATTGCTATAATACAGTACGATAAATCTGTAGATGTAGAGATGTAATCTTCCATGAGTTTGGGAGTTTTGTAGAAACATATTAAAATAGTAACTGCAACAGTTGTGGCATGAATAAATGAAATGAAGGTATTTACCCATTTCCAGTGCAATTCAGGTTTGTTTAGAAAGATATTTAATTTCAACCATCGAGCTAAGATGGATGCCACCATGCGGAACATTAAGAACGACAGTATCAAAATACATAGTTCTCTTAACGGCCATGTTGGGAACTTACCATATCGCTTATGATAACCTGCCATTGTTTCTTCACAACGAAGGTAGTAAATAAAAGAAATAAAAATATTAACAACTTAAAAATCTAAAGATAAGCAATTCTATAGGTTATATAATGTCAAGAACCATAATTGGAGCGACGCTTGAAGATGTGATGTCATAAAAGGGACATAGATATCTGTCGCTTTCTTTCCTTTTTTCTTTTTCGTAGAAACTTATGTTTGGAGATGTTCCTTTCAAAACCGTGCAGCCTTCAATTTGATTAAGTATTTTGTTAAGCTATTTTAAGATAAGACGGCTGTACAGATTTAGTTAAGATATTAGAAAACATTTGGTCACGATGTTTTAATAAATTATAAATGCACGGATAACGATATGAAGAAATCAAAAAGACTCAAACAGTGGAAATATTTGACTGAATTTTATTTGCTTCTATTATTCTTGTCTATGTTTATAACATTGTTTGTTGTACCTTTGCCGCACTGCTGTTATATCATTCATCATCCAGTAACAATTATTTGTTACCAAACAGTGAACAAACTAAATATCTTCAGAAGATGTATTGAAATGTTAAACAGATATTTCCATTCCATCCAGCCTAAATTTTTTGCTTCACTGATGTCGAAGTTCGAAATCCCTGTATAAAGCAAGTTATTGAGTTACAATTAGAGATTCAGTAAATATTAGAGTTAAGATTATCATAAATCCGCAAGAGGATAACATTCACTTTTGTATCCCCTCCTACTCAAATAATCGATTGTGTGATAGATGATTTTCTGAATAATTGGAATTTCATCTTTACGGTTTATAATAAGTGAAGACTGAAATGTTTTATTCTTTCATCGACTTTTTTAAACAGGGCGACAGTGACTACTCCTCATTATATTTTTTAGGTTACTAACTCGAAGGAATAGCAAAAGCCATAGAAGTTCTCGGCATGTCAAGTTCACAACTCGGTTTCGATTACCAATTATGAATTTCTCATTTCAACTACACTTTGAGAAAGACATGAAATTCACAACTTTTCTATTTCCTCGCTTCTAAAATTCTTTGGTTTCATGCTTATGTAGACGAGGCAACATGTGTACGCTTCGTGAGACAACACAGTAGGATATTATTAAGTAAAATATCTCATTATCTAGGGTGTGATATGTTCTCAACAACGTATGAATTATGGATAACAACACAGATATCAGGTATGTAACACTGTAAAATTGTAATACATATCACAAGTTTACATGGTTTAAGATTTTATTATAGCTTCTTACAGAAGGTTTCAATATCTATTTTGTTGACCAGATATAGAATTGAATTCCTTGCAGTACTGGGTAGGGTGCCGATGTGAAGAGATTATTGTGTGGGTTTTTTTTGCACGATTATACACGGATGGAAGAGCCAATGAGGAAGCCTCCGCTTGGTCACCCTATCTGCTAGAAATAGAAGTCAAATCTCCCTCAAACTTCACTTGAGCGTCTTAAAAATGATTGAATATACTGGATACCACAGTCCTGGATATAATATGCCAAAAAGGAAGACTAGGTGGTCACGGCTAGAACGTCGGTCGGACGGTCAAGAAAGCCATCATAGAAGCCATAGCAGTTGAACATGAAGGTACTATGCGGTCACACATGAAACATGGTAACAACCTGAAAGTGACTGTTCGGCATGAAATAACAAACAAAATACTTCGAAAGGTAAGAACACTCGAACAATATCCTCACAAACTTATCAACAGATTACACAAAACCTCAAATCACACACACACACGCACGCACGCACACACACACACACACACACACACACACACCATAACAAGAAAAGCCGGAAGTACTGCCATTATCTCCCTTCTCGCATTCGTAGTCCTGCAGTAAATATCAACAACATAACATACGCTCATCAAATACACAACAACAACCGAAGTAACCAATATACAATAAACACCACATAAACAACACACACACACACACACACACACACACACTCACACACACACACACACACACACACACACACACACACACAAAAGTAAACATGTTGAAATACAACATCATCATCATCTTCCCGTGACTGGTGCAGCCAGTAGTTGGGGTACAACACTAGACGCTCTGGCAGTCATCAATCGCCACTAATCCCTGTCTTACGTCATACGTAGAAGGGTCACAGTGTTGAGAGACCTTTCCTGTCCTTGATGTTGTCGAGCCAGGATTTACTTTGCCTGCCTCTTGTTTGACCTCCTTCAACTGTACAGTAAGAGAATGGTTTTCGACAGGGAATCATGGCAGGATACATGTCCGTAGCAGGTGAGCCTTCACCTTTTCACTGCTGGAAGCAGTGGTTCCTTCCTGCCAGCATATTTGATGACTTGCTGTTTGAAAAAGCTGTTTGTCTTATGCTCTGTGTACGAGATGCGTAGCAGTCTTCTGAAGCATTCAAACGCCTGGACTCTTCGTAAGTGTCCAGCTTTCGCACCTGTACAGAAAGATTGGAGTCACTAAGAACTTGTATAGTTTGAACTTCGTGGGGAAATTGATGGAACTGCTTTTCCATATGACATTCAGCTTCATCATGGCAGATGACACTAGACTGACTCTTGCTTTTATTTCCTTTATTGAGCTGTCGACCTTGATCAAAGTGTGGTTCCTAGGTATTTAAAGTTGCCCACTTCTTCAAGTTTCTTACCATTCAGCATGGTGCTGGTTGCTGCATTCTGGTTGTGTCTATTGACCAGAATGTTGCTCTTTTCTGAGCTGACCTCCATTCCGTTCACTCCTAATGCTTTTTTGAAGTCAATGATGTTGTGGTAGAGATCACATTTGTGTTGGAGATGTTTCTCAATCAGCAGTCTGATGTTAAATATCTGCTGTGATGTACTCCTTTTTGGTCTGAATCCTATGTGTTCTTCTGCGAGGATTTCTTCCACCTTCTACTTAAGTCTGTTTAAGAGTACTCTTAGCGGTACTTTACTTAGGTGACTAACCAAACTAATGGTTCTGCAATTCTGGCAGAGCCTTAAGTTGCCTTTCTTGGGAATGGGTATCATCAAGTATTGGGTCCATTCTTTTGGCCACTGCTTTGTCTCACATATCCTCTGGCAGATTGCTGTCAGTGCCTTGATGAGTTCTGTCCCTCCATGTTTCAGCTCTACTAGGATGTTGTCTACTCCTGGAGATTTTTCTTCAACTTCTTCCTGGAGTATTGGAGCATCCCCAAGTTCTTTGTTATTTTTGGTGACATTGTCCAGGATGCTGGCAACGTGGCTAAATTTATGGTTATAGAGGTTTTTGCAATACTCAGACCATCTTATAACAGCAGTCTCGTCTGTGAGAAGGGAATCTGTTTTGTCCTCAATGACAGTAGCTATAAGTTTCTTTCTTTTTCGTTAGTATTTTTATTATCTCGAAAGCAGCTTTGCTGTTGCCCTTCTTTATCCCAGCTTCGATGTTATCACACTGGTCTGTTGTCCACTTCTTATTGGCTTCCTTCATTTTCTTTCTGATCTTCTTATTCACAGTGCTGTCTTCTTACTGCCTTGCTTCATGATCTGTTAATTTGATCTTCTCCAGGTTCCCGTCTTGTGTCACATAGGTCCAGCATGTCATCAGTGACCCACGGTTTGGTTTTCTTTCTTCTCTACCCTAGCACCTCTAAAGCTGAATCACGAAGTGCTTCCTTGATGTTGTCAGTCAAGGAGTTGATGTCTTCTTCTAATACGTTGAGGGCTGTAAACTTACCCCCCCCCCCACACACACTTTGGCCTCAAATACTACTGCAACCATTAGATCTTTCAATTTGTCTACATCGAATCTTATATGTGGTGTTCTTTGCTTATATATATCTTTTTCAGCTTGATCTTGAGTGTCATCAATACCATATCGTGATCATTGTTGACATCCACCCCAGGAAAGGTCCTGGTCTTGGCCTTATTAATACTGGACTTGAATTTTAGGACTGCATGGATGAAGTCAATCTGGTTAAGAGTTTCGCCATTAGATATTTGCCACGTTGTTCTCTGGAAGGTCTTGTGTGGGAACAGTGTGTTGGCTAGAGTAAGCTTGTGGCTGCTAGCAAATTCTAAGATTCACAGTCCACGATCGTTTGTTTCGCCAATCCCCAAACGCCCCACTGTCTCTGATCACTGTTCAGGGCCTACTTTGGCATTCCAGTCTCCTAAGACGATGAGGACGTCTTTCTTTTGAACTATCTTGATCTTCTTTAGGTCCTCATAAAACTCTTCAACTGCATCATTTTCAAGTCATATTCTTGTCATATTCATAGACTTGGGTGATGGTAATGTTCTGCAGTCTTGCAGCAATTTGTATGGTGATGAGCCAGCTGGATACTGGTGTGCAACTGATGACTGAGTTTGCTCTGTTCTTGATGATGACTTACACTCCATGCTGGTGCTTACTGTCATCGTAATTTGTGGCCTTCATCTGTAGTCATTTCCCCAAATCTAGTCCAACTGACCTCAGCCAGCGCTAAAATATCCCATGTGTATTCTTCAAGTTCATGAATAAGTTATTTCAACCTTCTACACGCATACAGGGTGAAATACAACACTAACGGTCTAAAAAATACCTTTATAAAACTAAAAAAAGCTTCATCATCACGCACGTCATTCCCGTCTCGCTATTATATAAGAAACAAAATTACAAGCCCAATGTAGAACATCTCAAATCCTAAAACTCACTATGATAGGGGAGAACATACCAAGGCATGGTGGAGATCTCATCACACACATACAAGTAAGCATCCAACGCATAGATACCACAAAAAAGAATCAATTACAATTGGAACCCGACAACACACTAGAAATGCAAATATTCAAAATTAAAGACAACACGAGATACATTAACATATTAAACATATACACATACTACCTTCAACCGTCTAAACAGGTTACACACTCCAACTACAATAACTCAACGCATTCTCTAACACTATAGTTAGAGTAAACTTCAATGCAGATAACACAGCTTGTTACAAAAACAATACAGATAGCACCAGAAGATACGCAATAGCAACATAACTAAACTCCCCTTAGATCCTAAACAACATTCAACAACAACACATACACACACACGCACACCCACACATACACGTAGCCACATACCTCACAAAGTTAAAGTTACCATAACCACATGACAAAAAGTCCATCCACTCCCCTCCGACCATGTACCTATCATTATCACAACACACTTACACATCAATGAACAAAGTAAAAGTAATTTCACAATTAAAACATTTCAGTGGAACCACTTGCACAAAGAAAACGAATTAAGGTTCGCAGAACTCAACAACATTACAATCACCAACATAGATACTGTAGTACATACATTCAATAAAATTACAGAAGCTTTTGGGAAAAAAATTTCATATGGCAACATAAAGAGGTACAACCCCAATTACACAACTAAAATAGCCTACCTGATAAAATTAGTAACAAACTGAACGACAATGTAACAACACCACACGCTAAAACAATATAACTCATCATCAAGCAAGTAAATAATGAAATAACAAAGAAAATAAACCTTAGAAAAACAGAAAACAGTCAAAGATTTGTATCCACCATAAACCACAAAACAAGCAGTAAAACATTATAGTAATTAGCAGCATCAACAACTCGAACAACGGCCAACCACATCACACGTCACAATAACAACTTCAACAACTTCAAATTGAGTCAACGAGGGAGACCCTACGTAGTCGCCCGACCTACTAGAAATAGCATCTAAATATACTTCAAATTACACAGTACCGTCTTGAAAAGAGAAGTATACATTGGATAATGCAGTCCTAGATACGCAATACCTGAGAAAAGGACGGGATGTTCATGGCTGGAAGCCTTTCATTATAGGTTTGCTTGGCCAGGGCTGAACTGAGGCAAAACAACAACAGCTTCAGATAACATACCCATACTACAACAGGAAGCAAACACCCTTATCAAACATCTTTCGAATATCATCCACACAAAACAAAGCAGACAGTAACCCAAAACACAAAATACGCACCTTCCACCTAAATCATAATTGCGATCCCTTCCTTCCATCAGACAACCAAAAAGCAAAAGTGAAATCCCATAACTCAATAGCTGCAAGGTCTTACAATATCACAAACATACTTAAAACTTACAGAGCCTGAAGGAATCACTGCACTCACCAAAACCTACAACTACTCGTACCAATACTGCCAAATCCAGAATTAGGAAACTGGGCAAAAATCATCGCAATTTTAAAGCTCAAATAAAAATCCAGGAAAAGTAGCTTCAGACAGACCTATCATCCTTCAAAGCACACCATCAAACATTTGAGAAAGGCTCATCCTTGATATCACTGACACGAACAATCCCCTCTCCAAACCACGACTCGGGTTCAAATCACTACACTGCTCGCAAACAATACAGAAAAAAAAAATACATGACGGCTTCAATAACACCAAACACTCCCATGCGAGCCAACGAAGGAAACTCTACTCGGTCGCTTGTCTAGCTAGGATTTGCAGCCAAATCTCCTTTAACTCTTTTGATAACAACCCGCCTAAAACCGCCCATGGTTCTATGATGAAAACCATTTGCTTTAAAGTTTTCATATTTAAATTTAAACCTTCCATTATAATTTTATGTAAGAACTTTTTGTTAAACACCAACTTAATTGTTTCTAACATAGGAACCAGACCAAAAGGTTAGCTATTTTACTAAATACTTCCAAATCCTTGATTATATTCAAAATTAACTGAAAATCAGAGGCAGTGTATTTCATTGGAAATACGGTAACAAAAGGGTTAAATTGTTTCTCTACCATCTTAAAAATGGATGAATATACTGAATAAAGAAGTCCTGAATACAATATGTCAGAAAAGACGACGGAGAGGTCACAATTTGAATTCCGGTCGAATGATGTAGATTAATTGCAGAGAAATATTCACGTCACGATAGTTCAGGAAATATTTTTACAACCTACATCCACAACACAGGTGATGCTCCAGCATTGCCTTGGCTGTAATGGTTAAAACAAACTAAAGAATTAAAGAACAAGACACCACAAATCCCTAATTACACTCCGATAAGGTTGGACAGGTCAACCTCATAACATAGAAAACATCATTCATCAAATATATAGATACCACAAATGGCACTCGAACCTAATAAGGAATGACAACACACTATAAATTTAAGCATTCAAGATAAAACTCGCAACACGAAACACATAATCTGTCACTCTTACTACAGCACCATAACACTCTCCCAAACGCCATAACTGGGAGAGAATTCAATGCATACTACTCATCCTCGTAAAAACAATAATACGGTAAACAATAGAGGAAACACACTATCACCATAGCTAAACTCTTTATATCTTAAACAACCAATACGCACGCGCGCGCGCGCACACGCACACGCACACGCACACACACACGCGCACGCACGCACGCACGCACACACACACACACACACACACACACACACACACACCGCACCAAACTAATTACAACAATTCTTCCGCAGTCACTAACATCTGCGCAACACACCTAGCCACCAGAACCATATAGCAAGCAATCCCCAACTCCCCACTGACAACACACCTAGCCACCAGAACCATATAGCACGCAATCCCCAACTCCCCACTGACAACACACCTAGCCACCAGAACCATATAGCAAGCAATCCCCAACTCCCCACTGACAACACACCTAGCCACCAGAAACTGCTCTGGTGAGTGACGGAAGAGGGCTTCTGAACGGTTTGTACTGTTATTTTGTCTTATTTTTTGTTTGTCTTCTTGTTATTTTTATTCCCCCCTCCCCTGTATCGTCT
>JAOPJM010435426.1:0-11173 GCA_027124095.1 Muusoctopus leioderma | reverse complement strand
AAGACACTTACCCAAGGTGCCACGCAGTGGGACTGAACCCGAAACCATGCGGTTGCGAAGCGAACTCCTTAACCACGTATATATATATATATATATATATATATGTGATTGTTCTGTTTACATACGTAAACTAAAAGAAATCTTGAGTTTCAATTTGTGTTGCCTGTTACGAGTTTCATCTTTTGTTTGTAATATAATGTCCAGATGTGTCCTAGTTTTCAGAATAAGTACACCGTGTCCCTACGTGTCGTAAGAGGTGACTAAAAGGGTTGGTGTCAGGAAGGGCATCCAGCTGCAAAAACATTGCTTCAAAAAGTCTTGTCCAACCCATGCCAGCATGAAAAACTAGTCATAAAACGATGATATATATATATATATAAACAACTAACACATAGTGATATGTTGATTTCACCTCTAACAATCTTTTAACACATATGTGTTTTCCTTTTATCGTGGCACCAACACTAGAGACGTTGTCATGTTCACGACACAACTAAAGAGCCCTCTCTACCCTATGTTTTCTCCGATCGATTGCCCACCACTTTACAGAGTGTACTGGGTGCATTTTATCATAACACCAACGTTACCTCTACATAATACTCACCACACTGTTGTTATGTGTCTATAGATACAAGTCAGATGTCCAATACACAGTAGTTAACACCTTCTCAACTGTGTTTCACTATCCATATATTGTCCAACAAGCAGATCTTAATATTTTCATTTTTCTTGAACTTTTACATTACCCACAATCCACTTACTTTCATTATTAATACAGAAATTTTAAACATCATCATCCTCACCACAATGCAACTATTGACCTCTCAATACCTGTATTTCAGGAGAGTGGTGACTCCAAATTAGGACCGGACTCGATCCGAAATCACCCGTCCAACCCATGCCAGCATGGAAAGCAAGCGTAAAAAGATGATGAGATGATGATGATGATGATGATTCTACCTAAATTGTTCTCTATCATCCCAACTAGAACATCCCTTCACTTCCCTAGTACACTGATCAATTGAACTACCTGTAAATGGTTTGTCCCCACAACCTTTCCTTTAGACTACCTAAATTCCCCCCTAACGGTATTTTGTGTTTCATCAAAGGAGATTGCATTATATTCAGGTAAAACATTCACTTACTATGATATACTTTCTATAAGGTAATCATAAACATCTCTTAGTTTGCTGTCTTCAGAAAAGGTCAGAGTCTGTGGGATTTGGCTGCAAGCAAGACAGTCTTCCTGGAAATGAAAACAGAGGAAAATATATGAATAAAACTGTATATTCAAATCCTAATAGAAGTATTGTGTCCTTGAGCAAGGTAATATTAGTCAACTTTACTATGACTTCTAAGTTGAATTATTAAGAAGTACTATCTGTTTTATAACTTAATTATAGCACAGCCGTCCTTTGCATTCAAGGATGGCCTAGTAACAGATCATACCATGCTTTCACTAATGGTTTTAGGTGCCCATGCAGTCGCGAGCAGACACAGACACCCTCTCGGCCCTCCCATCCTTGACCAAAGTGAAACATCCAAGATGTGACAGTTGGAGGGGGAGAGGGGGGGGGGCTGCACCAGCAGAGCTGCTGCTGCTGGTGGTGGTGGTACTCATTTTTCAGCTGAGTGGACTGGAGTAAGGTGAAATGAAGTGCCTTGCTCAAGGACACAACACGCCACCCAGTCTGGGAATCAAACCCATGACATTACGATCATGTTATTTGAAGATTTAGGCAGTAAATCATTGCATTGAGCAGATTGATCAACAACATGGCAGTTCCCTTGTTAGCTCCAACAAGTTCCCTCTTTAACTCTTTAGTCTATATACCTATGTAGTCTATCTATACCTATGTAGTCTATCTATACCTATGTAGTCTATCTATACCTATGTAGTCTATCTATACCTATGTAGTCTATATACCTATGTAGTCTATATACCTATGTCTTCTTGTGTATGGGTATAGCAATGCACTCATAGAATAGAAACTTTAATTTGGAGCTATTTTTAGAAGTTATTTTAACTGAAGCTGTCTAGCATGCCAAACAACCACACAGAGGTTCCCTTCGTATGTGACCCAAGGCCAAGGCCGAGGCTAGTCAGCTGTGTTTAATTTGGAGCTATTTTTAGAAGTTATTTTAACTGAAGCTGACACTAATGAAATTTTAAATGTTATTAATTGAAAATATCGAATTATAAGATAAAGTGTAAACTGTTGTTTTGTCTTATTTTACTTCTGCTTTCACTCCTGTATTTCCAACTTACATTGTACTGGCTTTCTAAAACAATTTTACAATAACTCACAATGCTTCAAGGGAACTACACTATATTATTAATTGATAATTAGTCACTGACATATGACTTAGTATGAAAATAAATAATTGTTTCTAACATAGGTACAACCCCAGTACTTGACTGGTACTTTATTTTATTGATCCTGGAAGAGAGGAAAGGCAAAGTTGACCTCGGCGGCATTTGAACTCAGAGCGTAGTGAGCCAGAATGAATAGTGCAAGGCATTCTGTCTGACGTGCTAACAACTCTGAAGCACAAGGCCAACAAGCCCAGTACTTTACTGGTACTTTATGTTATTGACTCTGGAAGAATGAAAGGCAAAGTTGACCTTGGTAGGATTTTGAACTCAGAGCGTAGTGAGCCAGAATGAATACTCCAAGGTATTCTGTCCGACACGCTAACGACTCTGTCAATTCGCCACCTTTTGTATGAAAATAAATAATAACAACAAACCTTCTTCTCAGCTTCAAATGCGTAAGTATACACTCCGTCGATATCAGTGAAGTTGACGTAGTTATTTAAGGGCATGCAGCAACTGAAAAATAAGTCATTTACAAAATCAAACATGAAAAGACACAAGGATTTGGACTGACAACAGAAACATTTGATGACTATATGACTATAACTGTGAGATCATGGTATTTGTCCTTCGCAGAAGTGATAAGAGATACAGCAATAACAAACTTAGGTACTTCATACAGAGTCCTTAAATGCTGCTAGAGACATGGAAGAAATCCAGTGATTTCTTTAACAGTTCATGGAGAACAAATCGTTCATCATTTTTACGTCTGTGTTTTTATGTTGGCATGGTTTGAATAGAGATTTTTTTCTGAGGCAGTATTTTATGGCTGGATGCCCTTCCTAACACCAACCATACTTATTTTCTTTTTAAATATGGGAATTATATCACCAAGCGGTAGGACCTACTGTTTATGTAGAACGTAAACAAATGTCACCGGCTGCTTAAGCGATACGATATGAAGACACACACACACACACATATATATGAATGATGGGCTTCTGCTCAGTTTCCGTTTACCAATTTCATTCACAAGGCTTGGCCAGCCTGAAGCTATAGTGGAAGACACTAGCACAAGGTGCCAAGCAGTGGGATAGATCAACAAAGCATGTGGTTACAAAGTAAACTTCTTATATATAATAACTTCTAATTGAGATTTTATATATATATAATTAATGTCATTTGTTTCAAGCATTGTTATAGATTAGTTACAGAAGATACTGAAATTAAAACATTTTGAGAAGAGCAAATCAGTATGGAAAAGGAGTTTCCTGTAGTTGAAGAGTTTAATTCCTCTTGTGATGCGGGGAATTAAACCCCAGGACTGCAAGACAACATAATTCTTGTCAGTCCCACAGTAGTAAACTATACCAACTATAGTACCTACATAGAGCTGAATGGACTCAGCTATTGAGGGCTAAGTATCTTGTCTAAGGACACAATGCAGCACCAGTGACGAGATTTGAACCACTGCTCCACTCAACTAGCTGCTTGATATCGTATCAACTTGGCCATTTGTGGCTCTTGGCTAAATACAGTCTAACTTAAAACACCACAAACTTTACCAACAGAGCCAACGCATACATACTGTGGCTGGTCATAGAAAGAAAATTGATAGAATCAAAACACATGGAAATATGCTATATTACAGACTTATTCCTAAATGGATATAAAACCAATTATGATGATGATGATGATGGTGGTGATAGTGATGATGATGATGGTGATAGTGATGATGGTGGTGATGGTGGTGATAGTGATGATGATGGTGGTGATAGTGATGATGATGATGGTGATAGTGATGATGATGGTGGTGGTGATAGTGATGAATATATAACTTTCAACTGACCTCGTTGCAATTTTCAATACTTCCGTAGCACACGCAGCTGAAAATACCAAAAGTATTGATATGGTGAGTATCCAAAAACACAAATGACTTTGAAAAAAATGTTCATATCTTCAACTCTTATTTTTACTTAATAAGTGTTCAATGTTTTTGGAGATGGGTAGAAAAAATTTCATTAGAAATATGGAAACGAAAGGGTTAAATGAATTGAGAAAAGTCAGAGAGAAGAGAATCTACCTGCTATCACAGCATTTGTTGAAGCCACAGCTGGGATAATCCTCTTTATTACACCTGTATAATAAAAAAAGAAAAACAAAAGTTATTTTCTTCATACAGTGTGTGGGATAATTTTCCTTCGGGCTAGTCCAGGCTTTCCCAAACTTTTTGAATTGCCCTCCCCCCAATCCCCCACCCCCGTTTGGTAAAAGCAATTCGGGCCCTTCTCTGCTTGAGGGACCTCACACATTTTCAGTAAATATTGTAGTAAAAAAATGGTCCTTTCCCGTTATCTGAAATCATTCAGAGGGAGGGGAGTTACTGTAGCTGTTCCACAACGATGTGGATTTAATATTAAAATAGGAAACGTTGTGGATTTAATATTAAAATAGGAAACGTTGTGTCATTATTTTAATATGACAGAATTTTTCGGCATGGTTATTATTCAATTTTAAATTTGTGGATCTGTTTTTAAATGTACAATCGCAAAGTTATATTTTTTGCCAGAAAAATTGCAATAACCAGCAAATAATGATCCTAAAGCTAGAATATAAATTAAAATAAAAAATTTCTCAATTGCACTCGCGACCCCCCTGAATTTTTACATGACCCCCACTTTGGGAAGGCTTGGGCTAGTCAACAACACTTCAGTCATTAGCATATCAGCAATCGGTCCCTTTACAGGACTGATTGCTGGTATGAGAAGCTGGTTAGTAAAGTGACAACAGAGAAAAAATTCTTAATTCTTAACGTCCTGTAGGACACAGTTCCATATGGTACCACATCATCAAATTGACATGAATAATTGAAATATATATATGGTGAAGGTGAACTATTTTTGTGTGAAGACACCTGAAGCACCTGTGTTTCCTACCTGTAAATTTCATAATAAATAAGCTGCAAACAAACCGTTTTTAAGCAATTTCTGATCAATCATTGTGGGACTTAAAAATATTTTTAACAAAATGTTAAGAGTTAATATCAAGCATTAATACATCCTTGTTTAAATGGTTCAACCACCTGAACTGTATTGTTGTGTCATATATTGAAAGGGAAGTAATATCAGACAGTATAAAGACAAGGTTGGTGTGAAACAGGAGAAACACTGCAGCAAGCTCATTGATAGCACAGTACCAATAAACAATTGTAAAACAATATCAGGGATGATATATTAAACCACAGCTGTCCCTCGTATTCGAGGATGACCTGGTATACAAGCATATACCATGCTTTCGTTAAGGGTTTTTGGATGGCACCAATAAAGTCACAGAGACTAAGTTTACCAAGAACATATACCATGCTTTCGTTAAGGGTTTTTGGATGGCACCAATAGAGTCACAGAGACTAAGTTTACCAAGAACTTACTGCCACACGATGGCACTCAGTGTGGTTATGATGTAACAGGAAAATTATACAATTTTAAGATCAGCAAGATCATTAGAACAAAAGAGGTAAATTTATTAAGTAATTAATCACAAATGAACAAATAAAATGTGCTGGTACCTTGAGTTAATCGATATGTGACACCAAGTATACTGTATTCATTTGCTCTTTCTAAGGACTTTTCATAAATCCATTTATTATGTTGTGGATCATCTCCATCAATTACAACATTGGCTGTAAAATATAAATAACATGATTATTTCTTAAATAGATAGGAAACTCTAGACAAATGCCTTGCTCAAGGACACAATGCAATATCTGTATACTTTTACGTCTGCTTTGCATGCTGGCATGGGTTAGACAGGTGATTTTGGACAGAGACAGGTCCTGATTTGGAGTCACCACAGTCCTAGATGGGCCAGCAGCTCATGTCTCATTTCATTTGGCAGTGTAGTGCGATACAGATGTATAGACTAGGTGTAAGAAGCTTATTTTGTCAACCATTGTATCTCCCACGTGAAACAACTTGAATTGCAAATCAAAACTCAAACTTATTCTATGATACCAGCCACCACTGCATTGATTGATACTAACTATAAAAACAATTCTTAATAGTTAGCACCAGAGCTGTGGTGTCTGCTATCATGGAATGGTAAGTTGAACTATATAAGCAACACTCAATCTGAGCCAATATGGTTGCTTGGCATGCTAGAAATGGCAGCTAAATTTCCTTCATATCACACCCTGACATCTTAAAAAAAGTAAGGATACCACATTGGGTAATGTAGTCCCTGCTATACAAAATGACAAGATGGTGTGATGACTGGAATGTCTTTGATCATAGGTCTGCTCAATTTAGGATGACCTGGGGCTAAACAACAACAACTCTTAACAGAATTAACAAACT
Organism: Muusoctopus leioderma; assembly: GCA_027124095.1. Classification (NCBI taxonomy): domain Eukaryota; kingdom Metazoa; phylum Mollusca; class Cephalopoda; order Octopoda; family Octopodidae; genus Muusoctopus; species Muusoctopus leioderma. The sequence goes on along the minus strand of JAOPJM010435426.1, from coordinate 4,504 downwards.
ATTACTACTAGGACTAGTACAACAACACGATGAAGGTAAACTAACTAAAAGTTAATGTCTTTTCTTGAAAATTAATTTATGAATTTCTTAAAAATTAATTTATGAATTTCTTGAAAATTAAATTATGAATTTCTTGAAAATTGATTTATGAATTTCTTGAAAATTAATTTATGAATTTCTTGAAAATCAATTTAGGAAACCTAATACTTTGAAAAGCTGTGTGGTGGGGCTTGTGTAAAAAAATGTTCTGTTGTATCAATGGTATATTGTCTTGAGAGAACAAATGTACTGAATTATAAGAACTGTATAAATTATGAACTTTACATGAAACAAACTGTCTGTGCTAATATGTTGATATTCTATGTGACACGTTCATCTTGGAATAACAGTCTTTATAATTGTGGTGTTATATTTTAATTAAGTTGATGACTGAATCTTTAGAAACCTTTAATCAGGCACGGGGAACAAAATTACCTCCAAATGGTTCCTGTTTAGGCCACAATAGTAAACGGACATATTCTATACAATGTTCTGGAAGCCTTGGTGTGTGAGCAATTGTACACAGTGGGAAGTTTACCTAAAACCAGAAGAAAAGATGGTTTCAACATTTATAGGATTCCTTGTAAAAAAATAATAACCAGCTTTTAAAATAAAAAAAGAAAAACAAATTACTATTTGAGAATTTCTCAGTTGATTCTAAAAAGAAGTGTAAAAAATCTACTTTAACTCTTAATGTCCTGTAGGACACAGTTCCACAATACCACTTCATCATATTGATATGAATCAATGAGATATATATATATATATATAACTATATATTTGGTGAAAGTGAAATATTTTTGTGTGAAAATACCTCAAGAACCTGTGTTTCTTACCTGTAAATTTCATACTAAATAGGTTGCTAAAAACCTGTTTTTAAGTATTTTCTGCTGAATCATTACAGGACTTTTATAGTGGGAAAATCAGTGCACAGGGGCATTCCCACTCTCAGCTTAGGAAGTCAGGTTCTGGTGGTACAAAAAAGCTGGGAGAGACTTTTTTGGTTGCAATAGATGACCACGATGTCTGTAATGTCTTGCCGTGCCTTAAGCACTCCACAACGCTATGCTGTCACTGTCTTCATGACCATTGGACCTTCATTGGTCTCCTCCGTTCAATCTGCTGGATCTAGTCTTCACATGCTGGGATAGACATGTCCCACCTACTTTGAGTCCCAGCCGATTACCCTCACCTGGTTTAGCCCACCTGCCAAAGTAGTTTCCCAGGGTGTGGCCGCTGTGCATACTACAGCTTCTCGGAGCCACAGGTGAGAGCTGGATACCTGGTGGGATCCAAAGCAGGACAAGCTACCCTGAAGAGAGCATGGCAAGTCCTCCTGGAGAGGTACACTCCCTCCCTGGCACCCCCACAAACCAAGAGTGAGAAAATAAAAAAGGAACAAATTACAAAATGTTAATTTATACCTGAGGTGGATAAAAGTCCAAAGTACATTCAATACAGGCAGACATTCCAGGAAATATAACCCTGGCATTACCCTTGAATCCTTCAGTTCCACCATCGACTAATGGAATCACAGATGCTTGATCAAGAATACTATCCTCATAGTTTAATAAAGTTACCTGAAATACACAACAAAAACAGAGATTAAACAGTAATTACAGAGGGAGATATCGATTGGGTCGAGACAGTTGACACCTCTCACTCACAATGTCTTCATATTTTGGCAGAAAACCCCCCCCCAAAAAAAATTTCTGTTTTTACCCCTGTGAGCTTCAGTTGGAATTAGGAAAAGTTCGGAAAAAATTAATAAGATTTAAGCAGTATAAGCAAATCAAAAAGAAAAGAGAAAAAAAGAACTAATCTTTTGTCAATGCAACTGAGCTAACAATGAACATTTCTGCCTCTATTTTTTTACTGCTTAGTCTGGAGGGAAGAGCAGTGCCCATCACCCACTTTCAGGGCCTCCGAGACTGGTGGGAGGGAGGGAGGGAGGGAGGTATCCCCAGACCAGAGACTTGGCACAAATGCTTGCAACAGAGCCGACTCTACTAAAGACACCCAAGAGCCAGGTGGGTGGTGTTAAACCAGGAGATGGATTAAGTCTATCACCCAAGTAAGCCACGGCAGGATTTGAACTCAGAATGCGAAGGGCCGGAACCAATACCCCAATCCTTCCTACCCAGAAATGTAACTCTTTACAATTTATTCCCTGCCCATGTTTTCCTAAAGGTATCAACCAACAGAAGTTCAAACTGAACATCAACTGCATTGACCTCACGAGTGTGGGAAGGCCTGTAAGGTCATGGGTAATGTCCCTCCTCTTCTTCTGATTATATAATTTTAAAAATAAGACATCAATGAAATGCAATTCCCTTTTATGCTTGGTCAACTGGAGGAGAAAACCTTTTGGAAATGAAAGAACTTGATTTTGATTTTTGTTGACCTTGCAAAGCATTTAATTAGATAACTGAGGATGTTTTATGCTGTGCCATGAGGAAACTAGGTGTTGAAGGATGGATAGTATGGAATGTGCAAGCAATGTACTTAAATGCATTTGCATTTGTGTGAGTGGCATGTTTGGCCATCAGATATCAGATTGGAGTCACCACTCTCCTAGATGGGTCAGCGGCCCAGGTCTCACTCATAGGTTTCATTTGGCTTGGTTTTTACGGCTGGATGCCCTTCCTAACACCAACCACTTTACAGAGTGTACTGGGTGTGTTTATCGTGGCACCAACACTAGAGAGGTTGTCAAGTCCATGACATGACTAAAGGGCCCTCTCCACCATGTCACCAGCGCTAGAGAGGGTGCCTTGTCTCTGTCTGGTAAATGAGAAACTCCATGTATACTTTTACAAGATAACTTCCCCTGTTTGTTGTTTAGCCCCAGGTCAACCTTGATTGAGCAGATTTATGATCAAAGGTATTCCAGCCATGACCATACTGTCTCTCTCTCTCTCTTTAGTGAATTAAGGACCTTTATTTTTATTTTTTTTTGTGGTGTTGGGGGTGTCATTTGAGGAAGATTTGGCTGTTATCTCTAGCAGATCAAGCGACCATGTAGAGGCTTCTTTACATTAATGGTACCAAGTGTCTGTGGATTACTCAACCACTTACACTATAATTCAAGATGGTGGTCTGTACCGGTAATTAACAGAGCCACTATATATGTGTGTGTGTTTGTGCATATGTATGTGTGCATATATGTATATGTGTGTGTGCGTGTATGTGTGTGGGTGTGCATATATGTATGTGTGTGTGCATATGTGTGTGAGTGTGTGTTCATATATGTGTGTATGCATATGTGTATATATACATATACGTGTATATGCATATATACATATATATGTATATATACGTGTGTGTGTGTGTGTATATATATATATATATATATATATACACACACACATATATATACATGTGTGTATAAATAAATATATGGTGGTAAAATAGCCAATGAGGTGTGAGTTATTGCTAGTTAAATATAGAGATCAGTTGAAATAAGTATCAGACAAAGTACCCTGTGTGTGTATGTATGTATATATGTATGTATATGTGTGGAGCTATATAATCAACTAAAAAGAAGAAAAAGAAACCCCATTGAAGAGCATGCGGTGCCCCAACATGGCCGCATTCCAAAAACTAAAGAGACTGACTACTGATGATGTGTGTAATTCTGTTTTCTGTGTTCAATTTGTAGGTGAACCAGGTTTACTTGTGGGCAAGATTGTAAAAGGTGATCCCACACGTGAGTTCGATGGCTATCTTAACCAGAAAGAGACAAGCAAGAAGATTATCACCAATGTCTTTAAGAATGGAGACCGGGCATTTTCTACTGGTACGTACTTAGTAGTACATTCATTGGTTCCACTACAGTCTCTTTCTCTCTCTCTCTCTCTCTCTCTGTCTGTATGTCTCTTTCCCTCTCTCTCTCTCTCTGTCTGTATGTCTCTCTCTCCCCCTCTCTCTCTCTCTCTGTCTGTATGTCTCTTTCCCTCTCTCTCTCTCTCTGTCTGTATGTCTCTTTCCCTCTCTCTCTCTCTCTCTCTGTCTCTCTCTCTCTGTCTGTATGTATCTCTCTCTCTCTCTCTCTCTCTGTCTGTATGTATGTCTCTCTCTCTCTCTCTCTCTCTCTGTCTGTATGTCTCTTTCCCTCTCTCTCTCTCTCTGTCTGTATGTCTCTCTCTCTCTCTCTCTCTCTCTCTCTCTGTATGTCTCTTTCCCTCTCTCTCTCTCTCTCTGTCTGTATGTCTCTTTCCCTCTCTCTCTCTCTCATTGCTGTACACCCTTTTCTGTATCCCTCTTATTGTTGTAGGTCCTTTTCTGTCTTCCTCTATATGTGTGTGTGTATATATGTATATATGAGCATATATATATATATATGTATATGTGTGTGCATGTATGTGTGTGTATATACACACATATGTATATGTATCATCATCATCATCATCGCTTTTTACGTCCGTTTTTCCATGCTAGCATGGGTTGGACGGAGAGAGAATTT
>JAOPJM010435114.1:0-11173 GCA_027124095.1 Muusoctopus leioderma | reverse complement strand
GTGGGACTGAACCCGAGACCATGCGGTTGCGAAGCGAACTCCTTAACCACACAGCCATCTGCGCCTATATATATATACGTGCATGCGTATATACATGTGTGTGTGTAACTAATTCTTACATAGCACAAAGCCAAACATTTGGAGGAAGGACTGATTTCAATTGCAATTCTGTAGTTTCATTACAATTTCATACCTTAGGCACATGCTATTTCTGAACGTTTAAAGTACCTTCTTTTCACATAGCTATTCCTAATTTTTTTTTATATATTAAATTGTTATTTCTTGAAACACTGAAATGTTTGAATTAATTACTATTCCTATTAGATTGTCTGATTCTCCTATCAGTGCAACTAATTCAAATTAGATGATATAGCTTAGATGAAGTAGAGAAGCCTCCGGTTAGTATTATAATGATAATTGTTTCTATGAAAAGTGCACGGTCACACATACTGTGGAGAATGAGGAATTTGAGGGCCTGACAACATGCTAGATGTCAGAATGGTTTAGATTAGGTCTACACGTGACCCAGCACTTGCTGCCGAGTTGCAATCCTACCGACTTATCCAGGATAATGCTTGTTTCTGTTACAATCTCGTATCCCTTCTATATGATGGCGACCACTTCGATTTCCGTTGTGTCTCAGACCATAACAGTAATTTCGACTGTAAATACGAACACATTTCTCCAGCGTCGCAATTCAAACGGTATACCCTCCAATACCTCTAGCATCTGCAGAACTGGCTCACAAGCAGACCGTACAGAAGCCATGAGAGAAGACTCTCAACCAAGTACGTGATTTTAAATGGACTCGATGGGTGGCCATTTAATCAGACCACAGAACAGATACTGCTAAATGTAAAAGCGATCTCTCCTGTGAAAGTGGTACCAAAACCAGCTGTAGTCAGGGCAGATACCCATTGTCGACTCTACCGGAAGTTTTAGGATGATTTATGTTGATTAGAACCCCACCGACGTCACGTTTATTACTCACCCCCTCTAAATATATCGCATGACGTGGAGTTTGTCGTGAATAGATCTGCTGAGAATCGCACGTAAAGCTCGCTGTACAGATCATCCAATCCCAACGATTTGTCCCTCGCTCAAACTCTCAACATCAACCTTATCGTAGCTGCCGTTATCGGCTTTTCGATAACATCAAATACTGTCAAATACTTGGAACTACCTGAGCAAGTTTGCGAGTTCTTTTACAGCCCTCTCATCTATCAGCTAATCCCAGACAATCCCAGCGTGCGTCTAAGATGTCATTCCAATCACTTACTGAAACTAATGAGTTTGATGTTTCTAAGAGCGCTTCTACAAGCCTGAAGAAATCTGGCTTCTCGGTCGAGTTGGTGCATAAGCGGGTACTAGTGTGAAGGTATGCCTTTGCTTCTGTTCCCACCCAGGGCCACCGATTACAATCTAGCCCGAGGAAAATCATCCGTACCTCGAGATCCATGTCTTTCCGAAACAACTCTGCCCTCACGCTTGATCCAGAATGATGACAAGATCCGTACACCTCATATATCATTAAGAGGCAGTGCTAGTCCGTGTCTCTAGAAAACGATTATCTTGCTGCTGCTTACTATATCTGAGATCTATAAACAAGTGACCTTACATCCAAACCCCCAGGCAACTTGCATTTTATCAAGCGGACTTGATAAATGTACGGCCATATTGGGAGGAGAACACTTTCCATCCAAGACAACCGAGCAATCCGGTCTTCAGGGCTCCCTCTAAGATCCCTTGTAGCATTTCAATGGCTGTCTTATTACAGAACTCCCCTGTATCCTCTTGGGATATTTTAATAAGTTGATATTGCTTCAGATGTGGTCGTCACCAGAAGTCTATACCAGAACTGGTGGGACGTTGATTTTCTGCCAATATTCCTCCGAGATCATTACTAAAAGGTTAATGCCTATGTCCGGTGACACATCGTTCATTGTCTTTTGTCACGCACCTCTTCATATAGAATGGCTGTAGAATAGTGTTGGTGAAACTGAAATATTTTAGTTGCTAGCTGGGATCTTGAAAGGTGACACGTTGGAGCCCTTCAACTTCGTCTGGGTTCTAGACTATGCCCTCCAGCCAGCAGTTGGGGACCATGAGGAGGTGATCTTCAGCCTTACACCAAGAAAGTCCAAGAGGGTTGGTTCAGTGACACTAATTGATCTGGATTTTGCCGACGAGATCACTTTGGTAACAGACTAAAACATAGATTCTCAGAAGTAGAAACAGAGTGTAATAAAGTCGAGTTACAACTCAATGCCAAGAAGAAGAAATATACATGGTCTCCAATTTAGCTGAACGCAAACTGCTCAAAACAGTTGAAGTTGCTCCGCTCAAGAAAGTTTTTGATTTCAAGGAGTTTAGATCATAGCAGACACGGAATGAGACATCATGGTGCTTAGAGGACTTGCCTTGAAAGTTCTCAATGATATGAAGAATACCAAAACCTCTAAAATCTTCAAACAACTCAAAGGGAGACTCTTCATAGCAACATTCGAAGCAACACTTCTTTATGAGTGAAAAACTCGGACCTCTACTAAGTTCATGACCACATCTCTCGCTAGCTGCTACACTCCAATGCTCCGGATGGCTTTCAGCGTTAGCTGGATGAAGAAGATGATCAATGAACAACTCTATGACGACCTCCTTTAGTTCATCAACATGATAGCAAGAAGATGGCTGCAATTTGCCGGGCACTATCTGCGACACACAGACTTGTTCTCCAGTCAAATCATCATCTGGGAACTAACCCATGGGAGGGTGAATTATGAGCATCCTTCAAAAACCATGGCCAGGACACTGGTCGTGATTTTTCAGGAATTTACGACATTGAGGATGGAAGGGATAAATGAGGAGCCGTCATCATATATGTAGGTATTACTGTTGGGGTTTTTGTTCTTGGTGTTGCTTCTAGATACGTTGTTGTGGTTGTTGTTATTTTTATAACCGTCAACAGCGTTGGCGATGGTCATGGTGATGGTGGTGGTGGTTGGATTGTGTTGATGTTGTTGTTATTGTCGCTGGTGAGGTTAATGCTTATAAAGAGTGACGGAAAACTCTCTTAAGTGAAAAAGAGGTCCTCCGCCAGCCTCTCCTCCTCCCTCTCTCCCTCAAACTTTTCTTCCAAGTTGTATGACACCGCTTGCATTTTCTGAATGTTTTTTTCAAAACGAAACTCAGCAAAAAGATTTTTTTTAACGAATTCAGTCACCTGCACGCACCGCGGAAGGAGATGACCTTTACCCTAAACTCCTTGTTAGTTCCGCAACACTCCTTTCAAAACTTACGGAGCAATGGAAAACACGTCTCACATAGACGAAAGCAAATATGTTATTATTATTATTATTATTACTATAATTATTGAGAGTGATGGATTAGTTGAATCCTTAGCACGTCGGATGCCTTGCAGTATTCGTTCCGACTCCCTACGCTCTGAGTTCAAACCCCGCCGAGGCCAACTTTGCCTTTCATCGATCTGTGGTCGATAAAAAAAATGTACCAGTCAAGTACTGAGGTCGATCTAATCGACTTACCCGTCTCCTAAAATTTCTGGCCTGGTGCCAATATTAGAAAGAATTATCATTACTATTATTATTGAGGGTAGTGGATTAGCTGAATAGTTAGCGCGTCGGATGCCTTGCAGTATTTATTCCGGCTCACTACGCTCTGAGTTCAAACCCCACCGAGGCCAACTTTGCCTTTCATCCATCTGGGGTCGATTTAATCGACTTACCCCTCCTCTAAAATGTCTATCCTTGTGCCAATTTTTGAAAGAATTGTTATGTCGGACAGAATACCTTACGGTGTTCGTTCTGGCTTACTACGCTCTGAGTTCAAATCCTGCCGAGGTCAGCTTTGCCTTTCATCCTTCCGGGATCGATAAAATAAAGTACCAGTCAAGGTTGTTGGCCTTGTGCCTATAGTAGAAACAATTATTATTATTATATATATATATATATATAATATATATATATATATACCGTTGGGGAAACGTGTTTGACTGTTAATCACGTAATTTCTTCCTTTTTTCTTGCAAAACACTTCGAATGGGTTCATGTCCGTTCATTCTGTTCTCAGATGCCATAGTTGGCAACTTTATTTGTATGTATGTGATGGAGATGGTATTGAACTCACGAATCTTTATTTCATGGAGCATGCCAACACTTTTGTCCACTATGTCATGGTTCCGAATGCACGTACACAAACATGTCAAATATGACACCTGATTGTCCGCAATCTAGTGCTAAGGAAACAGATCCAGAACGGTGAGTTTAAGAATCGGTCAAATTTGTCTTTCAGTCTATGTATGTCATAAAAAGCTGACACAGTGATATTTAATATAGGATTTACATATATATCTGTTGAACGCATCACATCCGACCTGTCTAATCTGAGGCATAATAGCACACAGTGCTCGATAAATACTTTGTGCTATTATCCCTCAGACTAGATCGGTCGGATGTATTGCGTTCAACATATATATGTGTAAATCCCTATATAAAATTCCCGTGTCAGTTTTTTTACGACATATATAGGCTGAAAGACAAAGGTGACCTCAGCGGGACTTGAACTCAGAACGTAAAGGTTCGCTACTAAATATTACGTTTTGTTTGTTGCTCTACCGTTTCTGTCAACCCGTCGCCCTACTATGTTGAGGGTACATGTGATGATGATTGATTTGCCTCCACAATTTCTGTCTGAATTTCTAAGTTGAGGAATCATCATTATTATACACTGATATATTCGGACTAGTGTTTTCATTTTGATTGTTATAGACACAACGTTTCAGCTGTTGTACCCTCTGCCTTCTTTAAGTGCCTGTCGTATTCGGTAACGATCTCAGAATTTCGTACCATGGATTGAATAGTGTTCAGTTCGAAATTCCGAGATCGTTACCGAATATGGCGAGCACTTGAAGAAGACCTGAGGGACAACGGTGGAAACGCTGCAGCTTTAACAACCAAGGTGAGGACACTAATCCGAGTATATACGCGTATAATAACAACGTAGATAGCAACACAATACGGCTGTCATTATAGAAATTTGTTTAAATAACATAGAATTTCACTGGCAATTGTCCCAGGGTATCTGTTCATACCTAGGTGGATTGTGCCAACTCGAATTAAATGTCATGGCCATGGACAGCGTTGCACAGCTTTGGTGATGGGATATGAAACATCGCCCCTTCCGTCGCTAGTCTGACACACTAACACCTCGACCGAGAGCGATCTTTTCTGTTTCTTTATTCTCTTTATATTTCTTTATATAGATGAGAACCGTGGATGCCCGATTCAATAGAGTAAGGAAAAATCAACCAGAGTGTCGCCGGTTCGTATCCGGCCATCGTTGTGCCCAATACTATGACACGACAACGGCCTTATGAATATAGCTGTTAATAGATAGCGCAGGATTGTTAATAGCACACTGTCAATAGATAGTTCAGGACTGTTAGCAGCGCAACGCTTTAAAACTGAGCTCGCAGTGCTGAATTCAATTCCCCCCACTAAAAGACTGCCTTAAATTGGCCAGAGTCTTAACCAGACAAAGAGAGAAACATTCTCTCTAATCCTCCAAATGCTCTATAAAGCAGGAGTTAAACACCAGTCCTATGGATGGTTCTGATTCAGAAAGATAAACTCTAGTTTTGTAAACTGCTTCTGCTTTGATATCGGTATGAAAAAACTTACCTTGACTTCAGTGCGATTTGAACTCCAGCTATGATACCGTAAAATGAAATGTTCGCCATTATATCTACTCTCACATCAAATAACATGGCTAAATTCTTATTCTCTTATTAAGACCAAACATTTCCTTCAATGATTCATTAATTCCACAAAAGCATTGATTAGCTGATGAGACTCATTATTTTATATGATGGTGACAGATAGGAAAAACGATAGTGTGTCGGGCTAAACGCCTTGTGGTATTTATTTTTTATTCTGCGACTTATTTCAACCATTGGATTGTAGCCATGCTATCATCACCTTGTCAGTGAATGTTACATTTAAAGTTTATAACCTTTGTCCGTTCGCAGAAAGGATTACTATTTGGAGAATCATATCTTGACATAGGCGCCGTCTTGTGAATTTCATAGTGAATTTTATCAAGGTGGACTTTGAATCTGTCTGGATTTATAAAATTGTATGAAAAATTTAGGAGTGATGAATAAATCTACGTCAGTTGAAGAAGTATTGTTGTATTGATGTGTTGGGATTTAGATTTTATAAAGGGTAGAATACTCCAAGGATATAACTCTGGATGAATTTCGAAATGAATTTTGACATCTTTGGAGTGAAGTTCGTTGTATATATTCCGAATATGGGGATAATAATTCATTTACTTCTCCGCTGGAAAAGAGATAAATCTAATGCAATATTATTCATTTTTATTATTATAGGGTAATCACAAAGAGTAAAAATTTCCGAACTATATGGTTGAAGGAGATTTTAACATTTCTGTTTGTTCTCTCTGAGAAACCAAGAATATATTTTTAGCAGTATCGATTTTGGTTTATCAATAAAACATTTTACCAACTACTCCCAGATCTCCAAGTTTTGTTTTCTTCGGTTCAATTCATTTGATGGAACAGAGTAAAGCTATTTTTATCTTTTATTATTTTTCAAATACTTTGAAGTACTCTAATATTTCTTTTTGAATCTTGCGGAGTCCCCCAAGGCATAGTACTGGGTCCTGTTCTCTCTCACCACTGCAAACATTTTCTTACCTCGAGGGTCTTAGTTTGAATGTATTTGGTTATGCCAATGATCATTAAGCTACATGCTACACTTTCTAATGTGATAATACACAGTAATCAATGATAAATAAACAACGCAAACAAATGAATGAATGTGCGCCGTCTTAAACCAAATGCCACAAGTTTATTATTCGAAGCACCTACAAATGTGCCAATTTCTCAAGAGACGAACAAATTTGGTGCCATATTGGAAATATATGACCCCAACCAGCATGCCAAGCGAAAGGTCAGTCATTCTACTTTGCTCTATGTATCGTCAGAAATATCAGGAAATTATCTAACCTTAATCAGATCGAAGTTCTTGTCAACTCCATTGTGATTTCCGAAATGGACAATTATAATTCCCTCCTAGTGCAGTATCCTCCGAGCAGTACTAGAGGATATAGAGCTTCTCAACATTGTGTTCGTGCTACTATGAATATTTTCTTTAAAAACAGCACATCCTAAATATGATATATACTTACAAATATAAATTGATCAACTTCTTGGTTCCTTCTGCCATTCAAAAATCATCAATCAAAAATCTCTCACCCCTTCTAATCATCTCCCCAAACTTTATTCAGTGCAATAGACAGCAGAAGTGATAGGAAAAGATTTACTGTTACTAGCAATTAAGAAATCAAACAAAAACTAAAAGTCCTTCTTTTTCTTAGTCCTTAGTCCGTCCCCTGTTGTACAGCACATCAGTCAGTCCCGTGTCGTGTAGCACATCAGCCCGTCCACCCCCGCCATGTCTGCCTCTGGACTGCTATCTGTTTTGCACGATGCCAGGTGTTTTCGTCGCGTTTCAGATAATCTATACATCTTTGCCATGTCAACTTAGGCCTGCCCACTACTCGTTTGCCACCATGAGGTTTCCATACCATCACCTTTTTCGGTATTCTTCCATCACGCATTTTCAATACATGACCCAGACATCTTAATTTACTTGTTCTCAGCATTACCATTAGCTCTTTCTGTCCTGTTCTCATGAGTATTTCTACATCGGTGATTCGATCCCTATATGACATATGCAGGTTACTGTGCAGACACCTTTGAGGGAATGCATTGAGTCTTTTCTCATCGGTTTTGTACAGCTGCCATGTTTCACTGACATAGAGAAGAATAGACAAGCATATTGAGTTGTAGACTGCAATTTTAGTTTTTATACTGCTGCTTTTCAGTTTTCAAATATTGGTAAGTCTGCCAAATGCTGCTCCATCTTTTCCAATTCAGATGTTGACCTCCCTGCCACTGCCTCCATTCGCACATATACTGCCCAAGGAAGGTGAAATAGGGTACCTTTTATAAGTTTTCACCATTTACTGTGATCTTTATACCATCTTGACATTGGACGTTCATAGTTTTGCACTTTTATGCATTAAATTGTAAACCGATATTTCCCAATGTTTGCAAACTTTTTTCATCTTTCCTATGAATGAAATACCATTGGCAAAATCTAAATCATATAAGATCTTGTCATTGTCCCTAAACTGAACAGGAATGGAGACAAGACACACCCTTATCTAACACAACACTCTGTCATTCTATCATTAACGCAAACACAACAATTAGAACTTTTATATATTGCCTTCATTATGTTTACTAATTTTTCAGGTATTCCGTAACTTACGATTTGCCGCATAACATTTCTGTTTACGCTGTCAAAAGCCTTCTGCAAGTCGACAAAGTTAATGGCTGCACACGATTTGTGTCGCAATGTAAAAATGGCATCACTGAATGATTTCTTACTAAGAAATCCAGAATGTTAGTCTCTTAAAATTATGTCAATTGTTTAACACAATCACTGAGAGCGGTTTGCTGGTCACTACAAGCAGAGAAATTCCTCTCCAGTTTGAACAACCACTAAACTCACTTTTCTTTGGCAGTTTAACAATGCCCGCTGTTACCCAATCTTCTGCTATCTTCTCATCACGCCAGATCACGTTACATAGGTTAAATAGCGCTGTCGCCATGGCTTTCCTTACTTATTTAACAAGCTCATCAGGGATTCCATCTATACATGCAGCTTTGTTATTTTTCAATGTTTTCAAAGTTTTCCGAACTTCTTTCAATAGGATTTCGTTAACATCTATGTCAAGGTCATTTAAATAATCAGTCTCATGTAAAAACTCATCAGGTTTAAGTTGATTTGGCACTTCTTTGAAATGTTCCACCCATCTTTTGTTTTCGTCCTCTTCTGTCTTTAGACACTCGCCATTCTTACCTTTTATAGGCACTCATCCATTGCTACTTCCATATACTGACAGCTGCTTGCGTACTCTATGTACGGATCTTGAATAATTTCTTGTAGCGGTACTTTCTGTGTTATTTGCTTGGCCTTCAACCTACTTTTCATTATCTTCGCGGCAATGTTTCGTTACTTCTCTGTCCATTGCTTTATACTTTTCTTTAGCGTCTTGTGTGGTATCTCTCTTAATTTTCTGTTCTCGTCGTTTATCTATAACATCTCATGTCTCAGGCGATATCAGTTGCTCACTACGTTTCCATCTCTTTCTTCCTATTCTAAGTTGTAATATCTTTAAATTTACTCCAATATTGATCTATATCTGATTCTGCATTTAATGCGGCATATCGGTTAAGGTCTAGCTGATACAATTTTCTGATGTCATTTTCATTAAATTTGCTAATATCAAAAAGTTTTTTTTTAATAAAAAAAAATGTTTTTCTTTAGTTTTATCTTGATAACTGCCTTCACCATATAATGATCTAATCCACTGTCTGCTCCTGTGAACATACTCGAGTCTGGAACATATTTCTTTCCCTCGCCTATTAATACAGATGAAATCAATCTCATTTTCAGAGTTACCACTCTGGTATATCCAGGTTTTCTTATGTATCAATTTATGATCAAAGGACATTTTGGATACGCAGAAATGATACTCTGCATTTGATCTCTCTGCCTCCTTTTCGTTGACTCTTAGTATTAATTTCTAAACTGAGGGCGCTGGATTGGCAGAATCAGTAGAACCTAGGATAAACTGCTTTTCAGTATTTAGTTGCGACCCTTTTCGTTCTGATTTCGCACCCCACTGAAGTCGATTTTCATTTTCCTACATTTTGGATCCACGATAAAATAAGCATCAGTCAAGTACTACGTTTGATATAATCAACTCACACCCTAAAGTTTGTAGTCTTGTGTTTAAGACAGAAATTAATACTATTTTCTTAACTTAAAATAATATATCCTTAGAAACAATAGCAGCAATAATGTTGCTCTACAAGAACACAGAAGCTAAAGTACGATCACTCGACGGGGACACCGATTTCTTCGACATTAATGCAGGCGTCTTGCAAGACGACATGCTTGCCCCATTTTTATTTATCATCTGCCTGGACTATATCTTTCGTACTTCAATCGACAAAATTGAAGAACTCGGTTTGACTCTAACAAAATCCACCTCCCCTCGTCACCCAGCCACAACAATAACGGATGCTGATTATGCTGATGGTATCGGTCTCTTCGCAGGCACAATCCCAGAGGCTATCATCCTTCTACATGACCTTGAAAAAGTGGCAGAAAATATTGGTCTCTATGTCAACGCCACAGAGAGTGAATACTTCAGCTACAACCAAGAGGGCTCAATAAGCACAATCAAACAAAACCCCCTAAAATCTGCAGACTCCCACGTATACTTAGGAAGCAACATTGCATCCACAGAAAAGGATGTAAAAATACTTCTCGTGAAAGCATGGACTGTTCTTGAACGCCTCAGTGTTCTCTAGGAGTCATCACTAATAGATGATCTTAAGAGAAGCTTCTTCTGTTCCACTGTAGAATCGGTACTATTGTATGGGTCCATTGCTTGGACACTCACCAAGCACTTGGAAGCAAGGCTAGATGGCGCTTACACTCGTATGTTACGAGCCCTCCTGAATATCTCCTGAAAAAAAGCATCCAACCAAATAAAGACTATACGGCAATCTTCATGCAATCACTGATGTTTTGTGGACATTGCTGGAGAGCAAAGCAAGATTTCATTAGCGATGTACTCCTATGGACACTCTGACACTGATATACACGGGTCGGCGGTCGAGCAAAAATGTTCATCGACCAGCTCTGTACGAACACGGGATGTTGTTTTGCTGACATTCCGAATGCTATGCAGGATCGTGATGGATGGCGTGTTCAAGTCAGGCAAGTCCGAGCAACCTCGACCAGATGATATGTCTAACGCAACTGTGGAGTACTCTGAAAGCTTACTTAGGCAAACAGACCAACTAGTAGCTGCGTACTATGTTTCATCATCGCATTGGAGTAGCTCAAATTTATCTGCAGTGTTATAATATAACATAAACGTATCTGTGTATATATGGCAGTCTATGTTTATGATTATGCATGTTTAAGACAAATTATGTAAGAAATTGAGCCGATGTGTGTGTACATAAATACATACCCCCTCCGTATAT
>JAOPJM010434906.1:0-11173 GCA_027124095.1 Muusoctopus leioderma | reverse complement strand
TATACATATATGCATATATATATTACATAAATAGAATGAAGTTATGACAAATCCTGGTATTTATAATAATGATATAATAATTATTTATATACATAGGTGCAGGCATGGCTCTGCGGTTAAGAAGTTCACTTCGCAACCACATGGTTTTGGGTTCAGTCCCACTGTGTGGAACTTTGGTCAAGTGCCTTCTACTATAGCCTCGGGCTGACCAATTCCTTGTGAGTGAATTTGGTAGACGGAAACTGCAAAAGCCCGTCATATATGTATATATATATATATGTGTGTGTGTGTTTGTGTTTACCGGTTCACAGGAAAACAACCTGTTATAGAAGTAGTAGAAGAGACAGAGGGAAGAAACAGCACATCTGTGGGTCAGTGATTATAGTGTGTTGGTGAGTGAGACTTTGTTAATCAGTTAAATTGCCTTCTTCTGGATTTGGTCTACAATGTTTCTTGTGTAGCAGAAGCACTCTTCCTGATTTGACTGCTGTTGTTTAGAAATCAGGTCATCTCTGATTGAACAGACCTATGATCAAAGGCATTCCAGCCGTGATCATCTTGCTTTTTTTTTTTCAGACATAGTGTATCTATCTAATACTACATTATCCAATATCTCCTTCATTTTTTAAGATGGCAGAGTCTGATTGACTGAGATGTGGCTGCTATTTCTAGCAGGTTGAGCAGCCAGGTAGAAGGACACCCATTGATTGAATTTACTTTTCATACTTCCAGCTTGATAAAATAAATAATTAGTTATATATACTAGTGAAAATTTAGTCAGCTATAAATTTTCTTTTTACAATGTTAGTCTTGAGACTAAGAAAGAAATTAATATATTTTAGCCAATTTTACAGTGGTAGAAACGATAAATTACTGAACTAAATATGATGTAGTATTTACTTTCTTATCTCTATGTAGTATTTACTTTCTTTTCTCTATGTTCCTGCCATGGATAATTTTACTTTTTATCCCTCCAGAAGTACCTGATTCAATCAATTTTATCAATCAATTTTATCGTTCCACTGCAAATTTTCTTATACAGCCAAGCCTCAGTTTGTACAAATTCTAATAATATGGATTTCGATTTAGTATGAATTATGAAATGATAGCATTTTTCATTTAGTACAAGACTAATTTCGATTTGTACAAACTGGGTTTTTAGGGGTTTTTTTGTGCGAAAATTAAAATTTCTTCATCTCACATTATCTGAGGAGTCATTGGATTATGTGAGATGAACAGAATCTGTTTTAAAAGGATAGGATATGTGATTTGAAGGAAATTTTACTGATATTTCTAGTAGTTCGAGTGACCACTCAGAGGCTCTCTTATTGGTTTGTAGTCCTTTTAGTCACTCTTTAGTCTCAAGTCGATCATCCCTGATCGAGCACCTCCCAGACTTATGGGAACTTTCATGGGGCTGGGGAAATGATAAGCACTGATAACTGCTTCTTAAAATTTTTGTTGCACATTTTTATTGGGTTGGAATAAATTACTATATTTTATATGCTATAATAAATTCAGATTGTAAAAATTCAGTTAGTTCGAGGTTTTTATGGGATTAATTATAATTATTCATTTTAATTGAAGCTTGCCTGTATTGGGTAAAAACCAATATAAGAAACCAATAATATAACTAGGGGAAAATACTTCAGTGGAGCATTCTGCATACTAAATACAAATACGTTAGGGTTTCACATATATAACATAGTGCGATGAAAATCTTCAGCCAACTGAGATTATCCAAGCAATAAGTAGACAAACCTCCCTCTAGGTCTGTTTAAAACCTAAAATCAAGCTAGGGAGATAACTCCAATATGATCAGTTGATTGAAATTTTTTGGACAATAAAGACAATGCAGATTGGAGAGGATCTGGTCTTCAAGCCAATGAGGGAGACTCTATAAGGTCGCATTGCTTGCTAGATACTAACTCTTAATGTCCTGTAGGACCCAGTTCCACACAATACCACATCATCAAATTGACATGAATAATTGAACTATATATATATATGGTAAAATTGAACTATTTTTGTGTGAAAACACCTCAAGTAGCTGTGTTTCTTATCTGTAAATTTCATAATAATTAAGCTGCAGAAAGCCCATTTCTAGACATTTCCTGCTCAATCATTACAGGACATAGAAAATTCTCAACAGGATGTTAAGAGTTAAGCAAAATCTCCCTCAAATCACACCCTGCAAGTACGAGAGACAGCTCTGGACATGTCGTCCCTGATATACAAAAGGATGAGAAGGTAATGGCTGGAATACTTTTGATCATAGATCAGCACGATCAGGTGTTACCTGGGGCTAAACAACAAGAACAACAACAACTACTACAACTAATATATTTTACTCATTGTAGTATTATTTATTTCATCATTTACTTTCACTTTGTTATATTGTGTTGTTATTGTTGTTTATGTTGTAATTGTTGTTTATCATCGGTCAACCATGATTGAGGAAACCTATAATCAAAGACGTTCCAGCTGTGGCCATGCCTGTTCCTTTTTTCAGACAGTGTATCTAGAACTACACAATGCGTTCTTCCTTTTTTAAGATGGTAGGGTGTTATTTGGCTGCTATTTCAAGCAGGTTGAGTGACCATGTAGAGGCTTCCATTGTTGGCCGATAATCTCAGTTTGTTGTTGTTTAGTCCCAGGTCAGCTCTACTTGAGCATTTCTATGATCAAAGTCATTCCAACCATGACCATCCCATATTTTTTTCAGGTTTAGAGTATCTAGGACTACAATATATAATGTGTCCTTCCTTTTTTTGTTTAAATCAGTAAAAAAAAAAAAAAAAAAAAAAAATTTAAAATATGATGGGGGTTTGACTGCTATATCTGGCAGATTGAATGACCACATATAGGCTCCCTCATTGGTTCATAATCTGTCTGTTGTTGTTTAACCCCAGGTCAGCCCTCCCTGATCCAGCAGACATATGGTTAAAGGTGTTATGATGGAGATTTGGCTGATATTTCTGGCAGGTTGAGTGACCATGCAAAGGCTCTCTAATTGGCTCATGATCTGTCGATCGTTTTTTAGCCCCAGGTCAGCCCTGATCCAGCAGACAAATGATCAAAGGTATGATATGATGGAGATTTGGCTGCTATTTCTAGCAGGTTGAGTGATCACAGAGAGGCTTCGTCGTTTGTTCAGGTTTGTTGTTGCTTTTGTGATTGTTGTTTAGCCCCAGGTCAGACCCAAGATTGGGGCAGACCAATGATCAAAGGTGTTAGAGCCATGACTAGCCTGTATTTTCCCTAGACACAGCATGCCCATGATCCACAATATCTAATGTGTCCTTCTTTTCTAAGACAGTGAGTTTGTAATATAAAGGGTATTTAGTATTTTACTATCAATCAACTGGAGAAAAAAAAATTAAACTCGTTTTCCAATTTGAAATAAACAATTTATTATCTAATTTAAGAAACATTTTTTCTACACTTTTCTTTAAATTTTTGTAAGTCATTTCTTTTTTAATATATATATATATATACATATACATATGACGAAACACACGACAAAACTATTTAGCGAGGAGTTATCAGCTGATGATGGCTTTTTAATGTTTGTATTCGTCTCGTTTTGTCCCTTGTAAAATTTGTTTTGGTTTGTATTCGTTCCGTTTTGTCCCACAGCAAAATTTGTGATTTTTTCGTTTCGTTCTGTACCATTGATATATATATATATATACATATAGATGTGTGTGTGTGTGTGTGTGTGTGTTAAGAGGATAGAACTCAGTAATGAGACCTAGGGGGTACTCTGTATGTTATGGGTACCAGCAATAAGCTCAATTAATTATTACTGTTTGAGAACAACTGTTTATATAAGTAAACCATTGTAGATACATAATACTTCAGATGCCCAAGCCGTGCAAGTCCATGACATGCTGTAGATAATGCTGTAGGAGGTATGAACAGAGATTGTTACGGGCAATCTATGAATACTGTTGTATAGTCTAAGCAGAAAAGTGTTACTGCTATGTCCTTTCTTGTACTAAGAGTACCTTGAAGAATGGAGGTTGTTGTGTGTGATAATCCTCAAGACAATGGAATACAACTTGCTCACGAAGGAAACACAGGCAATTGACAAATAAACAGAATTTCAGAGTTAAAATTGGCTTTTTATAATGATAGTGAAGTTCATAAGTTTGGATAATTTCATATGACCATTCGTTTGGGAGAGTTAAAAATAAAAACAAAAACAGATGAAGAATCAGCCCAAAACATCAGTATCCTCATCTCCCCATGACATACAAACTTATCCAAACTCATAAATTTCACTGTATAATTTTTGCTGACCCAGACCACCACCAGTTTCTTCAGACTCAGGTTTTATTACTTTTTTTTTTTTATGATAGGCATTATGATTTAGATCAGGCATGGGCAACCTTCAACTGACAGAACTATCAGAGATAGCAGTTTACAAAGTATTTATAGCAACACCTGCAGAATTTCGTGGAGATTCAACTATTTCTTTTGTTATAACAATAACACAAAATTATCACACTCACTACCACCACCACTACCACCACCACCAAAAACCACATATGTACAACATGAATGGCAAGTGGGTAAATCATTAGAACAATATCTCAAAGTATTGTTGTTGTTTTTAAGTGAAACCATATCTTTCAATTGGTCTTTTAATGCAAGTAGAACACAGCACAAAGTCCGTAGAAGGTTCATTAGTTGCTGTGTAGCTACTTTATCAAGAGTTAGGGTAGACAAGTCAATGCGATTTTCAGAAATTTCGATATGTTCAGTTGGAGCACTCTTGTCATGCTGGACCTCAACCGTATCTGAGGTATCTCCTGACAAAGTTAAGTCACTAATTGCTACAGTATCTCCTCGACCACTGGGAAAACAAGTGTGAGCATACTGGGGATCTGATTCCAATAGTTCAACTTCTTGAACCAAAGGGTCGTCCTTATTACAGATGTACCTCTTCAACAGAACCCTTTTCCAGGCAAGAAAAGCCAGGTTGGCATGCTTATTGCTGTAGCCATTTTTCAAGGAAGGGCAAAGAGATGCTCATGAGATGTTGAGTTTGGGGATGTATACAACAAGGATTGCACCAAATATAAGGCGACAGGCAGAACAGATTCCCATGCAGTGATCGGTAGATTTTTAGACTCTAGAGCTAAAGCCACAGCAGCTTTCCAAATGATACTAATATAACACTCACACTGCTCATTTCCAGTAGAATGGTATGAGGTCAAGTGGTTATTTGAGACACTTTTATCATGCAAGAAAGATTTCAGTTTGGAAGTCATGAAGGAAGTTCTTCAATCTGAATGGACATGTCTACCGAAGATAAAAAATAATGTGGTCAAGCAAGAAATGATAGTTGATGAAGAAATATCATGACACGGGAAAGCAAATGGAAAACGGGAATATTCATTAACAGCAACCAACAAATATTTATTATTTGGCAATGAAGGTAATGGAGCCTTAAAATCAATGCTTATGTAGTCAAAGGTATGCATAGATCTGATGAGCTGATGTTGCTCTTGATGATGGTATTGTGGCTTTAACTTTTGATAAATCCGACATCCAGAATCAACACGATTCCTCCACTGAACACAAAAGATTTCAGACCTGAACAAAATGAATCAACCTTGTAATGCCAGGATGGCAGAGAGATTTGTCAAGTTATAAAAGCTTACTCTGTGAAGCAACACCACAAAAGTCACGTGATAGTACATCTGCGGCAGCATTAAGGGATCCAGAATGATATAAGATTTCCTCACAAAATGGCATGAGTTTTAATCACCACGTCTGATATGTTTTCATTTTAATCTTACTTTTGTGTTTTATATAGAACATATAAGGTATAGATTTCTGATCAGTTGCTAGAGTAAACCATCTGCCTAAGAGAAAGTGGCACCACTTTTTGCCAGCAACAACTATTGCATAAGCCTCTTTCTCTACTACGCAATGATTTTTCTTGGCAGAATTTAGTGACTGAGAAAAGAATGCTACAGGCCTACCATTTTAATTAAGAGTAACATCGATGGTGGCCTCAGAGGTGTTTGTTTTTATGGTAAACAGCATATGTTCATCTACTTTAACTGTGACAGACTCCATAATAGCTGATTTTAAGTCATTGATTGCTGTTACAGCATCCTCTGAGAGTGGCAACTGAGCATTGATTAGATGGCTAATTCTTTCAGAGAAGCAAGAAACCATTGGAAATAATAAGCAAACAGACCTGTAATATGAGATAAGGATTGTTTATTAGTAGGCACGGGCATTTCTTTAAGTGGAGTGAAATGCGAAAGGTCAGGACACAATTCATTATGCCAATTTGATAAACTAGAATGCAGATAAATGTAAATTTTCAACTGAATCTTTCATTATTCAATGTCATATTAGATTAATGAGCAAGTTTTAATAATTTAGATACATTTTTGTTATGTTCCTCTTTGGTGATGTCATCTAAATAAGCGTACATGCCTTCCAACTCGTTTTCACAAATATGATTGTCTATAATTCATTGGAAACATGCAACACCATTTGTAAGACCAAAACTAGGACATTTGAACTGAAACAATTGTCCATCCGTCTTCCCCAAAAGCAGGAAATACCTTAGAACAATGCAACACAGTGGTATGCGCTATATAAGTCGATAGTACTAAATACCTTGTAGGAAGATATTTTATACTAAGTCACCTAAGTTGGAGTAGTCAGTTACTAACCTCCTTTTGCTGTTACCATTAATGACATGTACTTGTGCTCACCAGAGCGAGTCACTTGACTCAAAAATGTCTTCTTTGAGCATCCTATTCACTTCCGATCAAATAAACTTGGCATCAGATGATTTAAACTTATGGGATTCCATAATTACAGGTTTAATATCTGTTGACACATTAAAGACTCTGGGTGGATCAATTTTTATGAAGGCCAGAAAGCAAACTTCCAAGTCCAGTTAGGGGTGGGGGGCACTAAATTCAACTTTAACAGACAAATGTTAACTAAAAATAAGGAATACCAAAATATAAGGTCTGAGCAGCAGTCAGGTAGTACGAGAAAATGTATTTAACCATACAGGTGGTCTTTTACCTTTAAAGTAGTTCACAATATTTTTTGATTTGTGTTATCAATTTAATGGAGTAATCGATATCATACCCTTATAGTGTTTAGTTGGCAATCACAACTGATTCAGAGATAAAATTTTCAGAACTACCCATGTCAACGAGCCCTTTTAGAGATTCTGCAAATGGTTAAGTAAATGATAGAGTTTTTTTAATGCAGAAGGTATACAGGCAAGTGTCACAATAGAAGCACTCACTGGTTCTTTTGAGGACTTGCAGACCCTTTTTCTTACACTTGAAACAAGTGGTATTGCAGGCTGAACATTGGGTGCAATCATGTTGCAGAAAATACCCACAGAAACAACACTTTTGACAAGGCACAACTGCACAAGAGGTTTGATTTGTTTCAGTTTTCAAAAATTCTTCTCTAGCCTCTTTGGCAGAAGCTACTGCATGACTTTTCTATTTGAAAAGTAGAGTCATAGGCCTGAGAACCTATCATGGATATTTCATACAGAATCTCAGAGTCAACCATTTCTATTATTATAATTAGTATGGAATTATCACAAGATATAATCATCATATTTGTCAGAAAGCATTATCTATAGCTAAATGTGTTATAGTGATTTGGCAACTTTCAGCTATGGATAATGCTTTGTTCTTCTTATCAACGAAACCAAAATTAATTTACTTATAATCTTCCAATTTATTACAACCCATTCACAAACCTCTAAAATTCATACATAAATTTAAAAAAAAAAAATTAAAATCAGAAATTTGTGAAAGTTGTTCAATTTTAGTACATGACTGGTATTTATTTTATCGATCCCAGTAGGATGCACTAAAGTCGATATTGGTGGGATTTTTACTCAAAACACAACGGGACATAACTAAATACCACAAGGCATTTTGTCCACTACTCTATCAATTTCACTATTCACTGGGGAAAAAAACAAGAAAACTTTTTCTTACATAGTCACGAAGCCTAAGAATTATAAGGAAACAAGGTTATGGTAATTTTATATAGGTATCAATCCAGATATAAAGGCAGGAAGACTAACTTGAGGTTGTGACATTCATGTCTTTCTTGTAAGCATCAGGAACATAGGTGAAATGGATTTGCAAAGATGTTTCCACCACACAACTGTATCATTTTTCACTATTACATCCAAAATCACTACCATCAACACCAAAAATAAGAATAACATGTGTGAGCCAAGAATGTGGTTGCTTGACCTCTTAGAAATAGCAACAAAATCTCCCTCAAATCACAAGACAGGATGGTTGCTGCTGGAATGCCTTTTAATCATAACTCTACTTGATCAAGGCTGATGTGGGGCTAAACAACAAGATAACATTTGCTGGGTGTGACCAAGGAAGGCATGAGAAGCGATGATGTATGTGTGTGTGTGTTAGAGGTGTGCTGTCACTATGAACCAGTGCCCCCCCCCCACCCCATACATAAGACACCAGTCAATTACAGGTTACATTCTTAGATGTTAATTCAAATATTTCCACAATTAGGTGAAGCGCGCACACACACACACACACACACCCGTATATATAGAATATTTGTGAGTCATTCCTACCTGGCTCTATTACAGATTGTTCACACACTCTTATTTAGTACACACACACATATATACACACACACAAAAAGAAATGTATACCTTCACATGAATACACACACAAACACGTGTGCAAAAATATATAAATGCGCAAATATACGTACATAGATACACACACACATAAATAAACACACACATAAATATACATAAACACACATAAATAAATATACACAGACACATATATATATATAAATATATATATCTGTAATCATTGGCTTGCTGTAAACAGCAACCGTTGTGTATTACTTGTAAAAGAACTCTATGTGCTGTTCCTTGGATGTTTGGAATGTATCACGATTCCTTGGTGTTGGTTTCCAGGTATTCAGTCCGAACAGAATAAAAAAACAATGCTGTTATTCATTAAATTCGGGCACAGAGTAATATTTGAATTAACATAAATCAATGAAGCATAATCCAATTTATTCAGTACATACAAGTTGTTTCTGGAGACAATTACAGCTCGTGGAAGTCCATGCGGCCTCCAGACTCTATTTAGTGACCTTCCTCAGTGTAGTTCGATATAAATCTGCTTGCCTGGATATCGTGAACATTTCACTCTTAGATGTTGTATTCTGACTGTAGTAGTGTTAGTATAGTGAGGGTGTGGTGAAAGGTATATTCTTTGACCCTGGCCATCGGTAAAATAATCTAGGTCAGTGTGTATCGGTGGGTATCAAATTTCTCCACCAAAATGTCTATTGTCTCTTAATGAACAAGGAAGCTGTCAATCGCACACACGCATAGTGTGTAACCAAACGTACATACTTATATGTATACATACAAATATAAATTTGGGATTAAGGAAAATATGAAATACCTATTCACATGTATACAAACCGTATATATTTAAAAAAACGTATATATTCTTTAAAAAACGTATATATAAAAAAACCCAAAAAAAACCCACACATGCTCATATAAAGAGAAACCCTGGCATACATATACACGCACATTCATACCCATATGCACACATACACACACACACACACACACACTATATATACATACACCGGGTACATATACACACATATAAGTATATATACACATACATATATATATACACACATATACATACACACACATATATATACACACACACGCACACTTATACGCATACATACATTCACACATATACATATACATACACATATACACCCATATACACAAATACAGACACACACATACCTACTTACATACATATATATATACATACACATATACACATATACATATATATACATACACACACACATACATAAACATACATACATACATATATACAAATACCTCGAAAGTGCAGACTTTTCCCTAGTTCAGAGCGGACAAAGTGTTTATTGTCGAAGTTAGGATTTGCTATAGAACGGATGATGCCCATATTTTGAATTAAGAGATTAAGGTACGTGGGTTTAGGCGGGGAGGGGTTTGCGGTGTGTGTGCATATTAGTGATTTAGGTCTATGTGATCTATTGATTTAACCAGTAGTGGGGGAATGGTTTATTTGGGATCTAATTCATTTACGGGGAGGGATTAATGTATGCTTAAGTGTGCTTAAGGGATAATGTTCTTACAACCACTAAATGTCTTAGATGACTTGTGGGTACATGATATTAGGATCTCAATCCTTTTGTTCAGGAGAGAGTCCTTGCTACGAATGATTTCTAGGGTCTCCGTAGAGCAAAGGTCACATTCAAAACCACCCCCAGGGTAGGGATTGGCAGTATTAATCACTGTCCAATCCAGTCTGTAATTAATGCCCGATTCCTTGAGTCGCCACATGTATTCTGCCAAAGAAGTGCAGGGTCAAAGAATATACCTTCCACCACACCCTCACTCTACTAACACTACTACAGTCAGAAAATAGAACATCTAAGAGTGAGGTTTTCACAGTATCCATGCTACATTCAGGGGTATCCCATTGCAGTTGAATTGATTACTAGTCATCTCGCTTCGGTGGGTCACTGGGAATTAATCAAGGATGCTCAGAGAGTGGCAGTCGTGTTGTACAAGCATTTGCCACGATAATCCAATGTTGTGCAGATGTCTCTTTGACGATGTGTTCATCATGTGTGAGACGGTGACCATATGTGAAGATGGATCAATTATGTTTTATGAGACGGCAATCATCTGTGAGGATGGAGCAATCATTGTGTTTGAGACGGCTATCATCTGTGAAGATGGAGCAATCATCATGTATGTGGCAGCGATCATCTGCGAACATGGAGCAATCATCGGTTATGAGACGGCGATCATATGTGAAGATAGAGGAATCTTATTGTATGAGAAGATGGAGCAACCATCACGTATGAGGCAACGATCATCTGTGAAGATGGAGCAATCATCATACATGAGACGGCATTCATCTGTAAAGTTCTATGAATCCAGGAACACATCCTGCGGGTCATGTCAACTTTGTTGTTTATGTGGGTACTCCAGCTTAGGCTGTTATCGACAGTTACTCCTAAGTCTCTAGTGTTGTTGGATGCCACGAGGGTTTCGCCCGAGGGA
>JAOPJM010434802.1:0-11173 GCA_027124095.1 Muusoctopus leioderma | reverse complement strand
ACAATTATGAATGAATGATACAGGAAGTGATTAGAGTTGTCTTCCTTACATTAGAGAGCTTCTTACTTAATTAAAAATGGATGTAAACGAAGTTTGTTTACTTTGTGCGGTCTGATGCGGTACAGGAGAGAGAGCTGATTCTATTTGCTGCAGTCTGATGCGGTACAGGATGTTAAGAGTTAAACAACTTTGGATAAGTTTTTCACCCCTGAAGCAGATGCTGATGATAATGATCTACAGGGCAGTAGATAGTAGCCCTAATCCTCCCATCACATGGCAGTCAACATCTTTTGTGGTGAGTAATTACCCTATTATGATATTACAATTCTTATTTATTCCCTATTCAAATGTTTTAATGTATACATATTGTACTGTGTGTGTTTAAAAATTGTTTATTTTAATGCATAAAAGTAGTTGTATTATTTGTTTGTTTCTTTTTCTGAAAAAATTCTATTGGAACACATCCTAAATTTATAACATGGAAGTCAATTGCAAAATAGGTTTTGTGTCATGGAATTCCATGTTACAGAAAGAGTTTCAGGAACACTACACCTTTGTAATGTGGGGGATGCCTGTATATATGTACATATAAACTAACAGTGTCCAGTGTAATCCAAGGTAGTAATCCAACGCTGTGAGAATTCCAAGAAGGAGGGTAGAATCCAACGGTGTGTGAAATACGAGACAAAGGATCCAACTAGATCCTTCCCAACTGCCCTGCAACATTCCCTCGATTATTGAACTACTCTCTCCTAATTGCTTCTCATTCACAGGAGATTTATACCAACAGGTCTCTGGAGTGGCTATGGGAATTAGAATGGGTGCCAACTATGCAAACCTGTTTGTCAGCTATGTTGAAGCCCAAATCTTCTCACAGGTCACTGTCCCTATGCCTGAGCTATACTTTTGCTATATTATATAGAGACTGCATTGGTGCCATCTCCCTCTCCTGTGAACAACTCAACACCTTCATCTTCTTTGTCAACTCCTTTTATCCTCTGCTTCAGAATTTACATCTTTCATCTCTGATACCCCTGTCAACTTTCAAGATATCTCTGTCTCTATCGACCAGCCATTCCTCATTCTCACTCCTACCTTGAATTCACCTCCTCCCACCCTACCCATACTAAACTATCCATTCCTTACTCCCAATTCCTCTGCCGTATCTGTAGCCAGGACCATGATTTTGAGACATAATCTCAACACATGAGCTGACACTTTTCGTGACGCAGATACCCTCCACCCCAATCTAAGCTGCCCTCACCTGCACCTGTGAAGTCACCTCTGCCCTCTCTCTACCCACATCCGTCCACCCCTAACTGCTTCCCTTTCCTTCTCACCTACCATCCCTCCAGCACACTATCCTATGTGCATTCCGAATCCTCCAATCTGACCCTGCCACTCCCTACATCAACCCTAATCCACCTCCCCTCCTTTAAGCATGCCTGCAAGCTACGTAACCTACCGGTCCATAACTGTTTTCCTACCAGCCATATCCAACCTGGATCCCTCCCTTGCCACCACACGTCCCTTCCTCTTCAAAACCAGTCCTCACCGTACCCAGCCACCTTTTTTTCCACACAACTGACTCCCTTACCTGTAAAGTGGTTGGTGATAGGAAGGGCATCTAGCCACAGAAACCAAGCCAAATGAGACGTGGTCGCCAGACCTGTCCTGGAGAGGCGACTCCATATAAATATATATATATATATACACATGGCTGTGTGGTTAAGGAGTTCGCTTCGCAACCACATGGTTTCAGGTTCAGTCGGGACCACGGCGTGGCACCTTGGGTAAGTGTCTTCTACTATAGCCTCGGGCCGACCAATGCCTTGTGAGTGGATTTGGTAGACGGAAACTGTAGAAGCCCGTCGTATATATTATATATATGTATATGTATGTGTGAGTGTGTGTTTGTGCGCTTGGCGCTGTTTGTTGCTAAGTGCATTTTGGCATTTGTTTACAAAACAGGCCTGTGTCATCTGCGTTAAAAATTGTGCTGCGCTTTGTATCCTCCTTCATCAATAACTTTCATTAAAGTTGGAAAAGCAGCTGCAGCTACTTTGTCGGCACTTGCAGACTCACCTGCTATCTGTATGTTATGCAATTTTCAGTGACTCTTGAAATGCTCAAACCAACCACAACTTACCACAAAGTTTTCACTTTCAGCACCAGAACCATGTTATTTTTCTTTAGTCAATCAAATAAACTTAAAGCTTTCATTTTTATGGCAAGTAGTGAACATGGAGATTTATGCTGATGCATTCCTCCATCAAAATGTTTAAAAGTCTTTTCATATTTTCCATTATGCTGGTTCTATTCCTAGTTAATTTTGTAGCAGCTAAAGATGTTACACTCTGAGCACACAATTTAATTTTTTCAGCTTTACTGTGAATTGTTCATAACACTTCTAATTTAGTTTCTAATATTACACATTTTATCTATTTTGGGGGCACAGAAAGCAGAGGTGCACAATGCACGTTTAGCCGTCATTGCAATGGGTATAATTCAAGAATAAATATTTGCAAAGCAAAACTTTTAAGGAGCACCTCCTACCACCACTCAGTTCTTAACCAAACAATAGCTAGTTTTGAATCTGGCAGGATTTGTAGCAGTTTGCTGCTCGGCCACTTTGTTTTAATTTGTACACCTTCCTCTCTTTATATTTATTCCTTTATTTGTCCCGATTTATTATAATTTTCATTTAATAATATTTCTAAAACACCAGCAGAAAGGCAACTTGTTAGTAGAAAACCAAAAAGGAAATATACTGCACTCAGTACATGGAAGAAAGTAGAGTTACTTAACCGGCTTGAATGTGTTCATTGTAGTATACTTTATATAAAAATGACCAAGGTTCAAAAGGTTAATTTGTATTTCATCAACATCATCGCTTTTTACGTCCGTTTTTCCATGCTAGCATGGGTTGGACGGAGAGAAATATAATTTCATTCTTTAGTTTTCATTGTTTATTTATATTTTAAGTATTGTTGTACCTTAAATGAGTTACATCATTACAATTTAAGATGGTATTTAATAGCTTTTTAACTATTAATGTTTTTAAATTTTTTTAATCGTTTCATATTGATTTGTATTATTATGCCTTTCATCCTTCCAGGGTCGATAAAATAAAAGTACCAGTCAAGTACTGGGTTGTTGGCCTTGTGCCTAAGTTAGAAACAATTAGAAATAGTTACTTTGCTCATTGTAAATACCTCTTCACATTCTATCTGTGCATGTCTCTCTCTCTCTCTCTTCCTTTGAGAATGTTAGCATTGAAAAGGGTGTCTGTTGTTACTTTGTGGATATCATAACCTCTTCTGAGATATATCTGATGGCAACATAATGATGTTTTATCTCAACAATAAACACTTGTTTATGTCAATGAAAGAAGCATTTCCTGAAAATTTCAGTTCCCTACTTCATTTTAGCCTAATTTTATGACTGATGAAAAATTTGGAATATGTTTTGAAAAATTCAGATTTTTGATTTTCTTAACAGTGCTTCCCATAGCCATGAGAACCTTTAGAATTAGGAAAGGCTCTGGATGGATTGTTAATCTTGTCACTGTCAGCATTAAAACATACTTATGCAAAGATAGCCTAACAATTGACTTGATATTTAGGTTATATAGACAAAGTTTTAAACATACGCTGTCTCTTAATAATAACTTAGTAGGGTTATAGGCTTATAAAAGATATCCATGGTTAAAATTCAAGGTTAATGTTTTAACAATAACCTCACACAATGTTACATAGCATTAGTATTTTCAATGCGCTCCGAAATACTTCTACTCATACAGTTTTCACCAAAGAAGACTCTGTTTAGATAAAACATCAAAGCATTATGATAAATGTAAGTCTTTAAAAAAATGTATAAATGCTGTAATACTTAGTTTGAAGCAAACGTAAAATAATCAATTAAAATACTCATATATAATAGACAAAGGCAACACATTAAACTTTTTACAAGCTTCATGTCATCTTTATCAAATACATAATACTACCGAGGAAGGTGTGGCTACTTTAGTGATAATATAATCAACTGGAATCCAGCATATATCGTCATGAATCAGCCAAAAGAACTGGGTTGCTGGGCTTTTAGGGTGGAGAAACTTGACATTTACATCACTGTGTTCCTGTGAAACATAAGTTTTATAGAATTTATCTCACAACTGGAAAATATCTTAAAAGAAATACTAAATACCAACATTTTAACAAACATTAGGAAACATTAACATTCTATAGAGTGCAATGTCTTCTTTTGGCATAGATCCATCTATCATATTTTACACATACCTTCTGGTGAACTCATTACTATAACACTGAATATTCATTGGAGAACAGAAGTACTTGCAGGGCTTCCATTAAACACATGATATTTATAATAAATGTTTTATAAATAATTTTTTAAATCACCCCCTGATTTCAAGCGGATGGATGTCTTTTTAAGCCTATAACCATCTACTAAACAAGTGGTAAAAATTTGAAAAACATTTGAAGACATGTCGGACAGACCTTTGTTGAACTTGGCTGGTATGACACTATATATATATATATATATCATCATCATTTTATGTCCGTATTTCCATGCTAGCATGGGCTGGACCGAGAATTTTTGAGGCAGTATTTTATGGTTGGATGCCCTTCCTGTCACCAACCATATTCATTAAGTATGGAAATCCTACTACCAAACTATCAAATGGCTGGGCAGTTTGTTATTCGGAGATGTAAACAAACACACTGGCCAATTGATAAACATGCACAAGCATGCACACACACACACACACACACACACACACATATACATACATATGACAGGCTTCTACACAGTTTATATATATATATATATATATATATATATCATCATCATCATTTTATGTCTGTTTTTCATGCCGGCATGGGTTGGACAGGTGATTTTGGCCTGCAACGATTCTAATTGGAGTCACCACTCTCCTAGATGGGTCAGGGAACCATGCCTCACTTGTACGTTTCATTTGGCTTGATGGCTGGATGCCCTTTCTATCACCAACCACTTTACATAGTATACTGGGTGCATTGTATCGTGGCACCAACACCAGAGAGGTTGTCATGTGCAAGACATGACTAAAGAGCCCCCTCCACCCTATGTTGTCTCCGATTGATCACCAAAAACATTTTACAGCATGCACTGGGTGCATTTATCATGGCACCAGCACTAGAGAGGGTGATTAGTCTCTTGCAGGCTAGAGTCCTCTCTACTCTACATAGTTTCTGTTCTATGAGGGCAAATGTGAGCTGAGAGTGTAAATATAGGATAGGTTATGCATGAGAAGATGAAAAGGGGAAGAGTAAGAGAATGGGTAAAAATGAGGGAGACTGAGATTGGAAAAGAGGACTGAGGGGCGAATAGAAGGTGGGAGTGTGAGTAGAAGACAGGTTATAGATGAGAAGGAGAGAGCATGCGCATGAGTGAAAATGGAGGAAGATGAGATTGGATGATTGTAGGAGAAGACTAAGGATGTGAATAGAAGATGAGAGATGTATGAGAGGGCAGGAGGGAAGGAAGGAGTACGAGTATGGGTGTGATGAGAGAGCAGAGATTACAGAAGGGGGTTGTATGAGTATGAGGAGAAAAGTAGTGGTTATATGGTGGTGAGAGGAGTATGTACAGAGTATAGTGGAAACTACATATTGGGTGTTGGATTGTATAAGACTATATATACACACACACACATATATATATATACTCTTTTACTTGTTTCAGTCATTGAACTGCGGCCATGCTGGGGCATCACCTTGAAGTCGATCAGATCGACCCCAGTACTTTTGAGTCTGGTACTTATTTTATCGATCTCTAAGCCGAACCACTAAGTTACGGGACATAAACAAACACACAGACAGACACACATATACATATATATATATATATACGACGGGCTTCTGCAGTTTCCGTCTACCAAATTCACTCACAAGGCCGGCCCGAACTATAGTAGAAGACACTTGCCCAAGGTGCCACGCAGTGGGACTGAACCCGAAACCATGTGGTTACGAAGCGAACTTCTTAACCGCACAGACATCTGCGCCTATATTGGTTGTTTATTTCTGTTTTGCATCCTGTAGATCTGCAGCGTGAAAACATGAGAGGTTTGATTTTTGTGATTTCCCAGTTTGGAGAAATAATAAGACTATTTTTGAAATATACATTTTTTTTTTGCATTCACTAAAAATGGCCGTGAGCCATAGAGACAACAAGCCCTTAAAGACAAAAAATTCAAAATGAAGACAACTACACAGTTAACAAACAGAAACAATTAACAAAAATATTTTACACGGAGCACTAACTTTGAAGGAAAACAAATTAATGACATTTCTAAGGACAACAGCACTAGCGTTTTGGCAGCAGCCATAGCAACAAAACACACACACACACACACACACACACACCTATATATATATTTTGCCAAAGGGAAATATTTGAAATGATGATAATAGCAATGGAAGCAGTTTTGCTACCATTGCACGTCATAGGCAGATTTTGGCCATGGAACGAATCCTGTCAGATAAAGAAGCTTTGCTAAGGTGTGTCAGAAAATAGTGTATCTCCTTACACGAGGAAATTGTCCAATATGGGGGAAATGAGAAAAGTGACATAGCTCTCACTTTCAAAATGCGACGGGAGCTTTTCAATATGCCCTCAAAAGTGTAAATAAAGGAAGCACTTTCGGGTGTGTGGGGAGATGTGATTGCCATGAAATGCGGTAGAATATACGGAAGCGTCATCCTAGACTTCAAGACCGAGGGCGAAGCGACAAGCCAAGTTGGTGCACCACACACCTGCCTATAGGCTCATACCACGATACATGGACCAGTAAAATATAAGGGTCACAGCGAGGGGCATAAACTGTGACATTTACCCCTGGTTCATTGTCGCAATTATTACACAATATTGGCAGGTCGTGAGTGCAAATGTGACTGAAAATAATATGTAGTCAGGATGAGTCAGCATGGAAATACAAACTCTAATGATCTCCAAGGACTGCAGCCCAATGATGACTTTCAATCTGGCTTAATTCCTCTATGTGTTGTCTTGCTGGTTATTGGCTATGGAGTGGTTGTCTCTCTATTTTCCTTCAGTATATTTTGGAAACATGCTTTGATTTTGTCTGTTGTCTTATTACGTGTTTATATTACTTTGTCTTTATCTCAATATTTTTCTTCAGTGTAGTTAGTTTCCATTTTGTATTTTATTGTTTCCTCGTATATAGAGAAGTTATTTTGTTCTTCTTGTTTCCTTATTACACTAATCAGTTTTCCTTTGCTTGTTTCTAAGTATTTTTTTCCGTGGCAGTTGTTATTTTGTAGTAGGTTTCTATTTGTATGAGTCCCGTCTTTTATGTGTGCGGGTTAAGTATATTCTATTTATATCAGCTTTGGGATAATGGCTTCCGAATGCCGCCAGTAGTTTCCTGATTTTTTTTATGTTTAAGCTCTTCAACTATATATTATATTTTGCTAAAGCTGTATTTCATAACTGGTATGACTAGTGCATTTATATCTATTATCTTATTCCTAGCATTAATTTCAGTTTTTAATATTAGTCTGACTCTTCTGTAGTACTCTTTTATGATTTTCTCCTTAATTACTGTGTTGTATTTTATCAGTTTCATCTATTCTTAAGTATTTCTATAAGTGATTCTGTGATTTCAGTGTCTGTATCTAATTTAATGATATCAGTTCTGAGTTTCAGTCAATTTACCTCTTCTTATTTTAGCTTTGGCACATTTATCTAATCCCATACTGATCTTTATGTCTTGGCTGAATTTATGAACAATTTTGAGTAAGTTTTTCAAGTGTATATTTTTAAATCATCCATACCCAAAAGATTATTTATATATTTGAACGTAGATTCTATCACCATTGGTGGTTTCACTCAGCAAATCTGTTAAAGGAGTTAGAGCTAGGCAAAAGGTAGAGGGGTTAATGAGTTCCCTTGGAAGATTCCTCTACTTATCACTATAGTGCTGGTTTTAATTATATTCTCTTTGCCTTGTAATTGTATGGCTGATTCTGTTTTGACATGGCGTGGTTGTCGAATTTTGTTAATGTTGTGGCTGTTTTATTTATGTGGATAGTCTCTAGTATCCAATAGTATGGTATACTAAAAATGCCTTTCGATAACAAATCCAGGCCATGCTCATGTCTGACTACATCATTTTGCTGTCTTCTATAATAGCTCGGTTCACCACTTGTTACTCCTTATAGACATACATCTCTTTCTGGCATCCTTTCTGCTCCTCTGGTAATATGTTATTGATATCCAGGTCAGTAACCAGCCTCTTGTAGAGTACGGAAATGAGGGCATTGTTATGTTCTTATCAATCAAGTTATAGGCCAATAGATTTGGGGTTTCTGGTACTTTTGTGTGGTGAATTAATGTCGTTTCCCCCCCCCCCCAGCAGCCATATAGCTATTTGTTCTGGTCTGCTTGCCAGTTCATTGAATGCTTCCACCATATACCCATGGGTATTGGTCAGGTGCTTCAGCCAAAAATTAGGGACCTTATCAATCTCAGGGGATTTCCAGTTGCTTGCAGTTCTTAATGCGGTATTGAGTCCCTTGCCCGTTATGCGGGGTAATGCATGTGGTGTTGTCCTATTTTCTCTTCCCATCTGATTCAGTGTGCTTTTCTATTGTGCTGAATTTCTTCGTTCTATATTATCTCCCAGGATACTTGGATCTTCGTTGATGCTGGTGTGTTCTCCAGTGTTATTATTTTTTGTTAATATATCCTCTTTTGGCATTTGATTCTCCCAGAAGATGCATTTGTTCTCCCAGAAGATGCACTCACATTTCTGAAGAGTCTTATCCTGAACGCTTTCGCTGGTATGGTTTCTTTAAATTGTTCTTCTGCTTCCAGAGTCTCATCTTTGTTTTATATTATACGTTTTGTTTTTTAAGTCCATTTGTTTTTGTTTTTCATATGGAATCCCTTCTTCTCCATTCCGTTAAGTTTAAGGCCGTTTCTGTTTTTCAGTAATATGCACTATATTTTCATTTACATTTACGGATGCAGTTTATATTTAGCGTGAACATCTGTAAGTTAAATCATCATCTGCCGGAAATACTTTCGCAGTAAGGTATTTCCAGAAGGTTGTGAAGTTTTGTGAAAGAAGGATAGGTGTAGTCATTAGTGTGGTTCCTGGGCGGCGAGATACTGTAGGACTGGCGTGAGGATGAGAGATGGGTGTTTTTGGTAGGCCTGGGTAGAGGAACAGAGGCCATTGTAGTAACGTTAAAATAGAAAGAAATGATGTTGTACGTGTGTGGACCACGGGTTATAATGTGTTGGTGAGTGAGACGTTGCCAATAAATCGGATAACCTTCCATTTGATGCAGTCTAGAATGTTTGAGCGTATAGCAGCAGATGTGAGAGCTGTAATTGATAGTGTGTCTTACTTCAGCCTTGTAGAAGGCCATAGATTTACAGAGATAAAGTACTTTCTGGCACTGAAGAGGAAGGCTAGTATTTGCGATGAATGTTTAGTTATATTATGTGTGTGGAGTTGCCAGAATACATCCCCAGAGACTGACTTCTAGCATTTATAACGACGTTGAATGATGTAAGTGTGTGTTGTCTAAGACTAGAGCGGGGAAGATGACAAGACTATTACCTTGATATACACACTGATTGTGTTTTTGTGCTATTAAAAAGAGACTTGTATGATTCCATTAGAGGGCGCGTGTGTTCATAGAAGCAGTGCAAGGTTAGCGTGCGATATCTAGGTTTTATGTAGATAACGCCGGGATAAAGAGGAATGAAGAGTTCATCTGCATAGGAGTACACGTTGTTAAAGGTGACAGCAAGCACGTCGTTAATGTACTAGAGAGAGAGTTTTGGAGATATAATCGAAACTTGAAGCACAGGATGGTTGATAGAATGTGGATCAGAAGTTCTGATCTGACAGAAATTTGAGAAATGAGAAATGGATGAAGACCATAGCCGAGTAGCTTAGCTAAGAGATTAGCATGCCAGATGCTGTCTAATAACAAGTACAATAACATTGCTTTCGTCGAACTTTTCAAAGAGGAAGGACAACTGCTAATGACATGAAAGAGCATAGTTGTAGTATTGCTTCCTTTTCAATTAGGTATTTTCTGCCTAGACGTTTAAGAGAGTTGATGAGCTTATATGCCCCGTCTTCATTATATTCTTGTCAGGAAATAACACTTTATATTTTTATTTTACGGACGAAACATCGTGACGTATTCAGGTAGTCTTACTTTTTATACTCATATTTCTTTAAGTGAAGCTCAATGAAAAATGAACTATTTCACCACCTAATTTTTTTAAATAAAATCGGATGTGAAGCTTTTGCATGTGTTACCATTCAGAAGCCATGTTAATCATATTGCATAGCATATAACAAAGGGTTAATCAGAATTGACCTTTTACACAAGTTTTAAAGGATTTATGCTGTACACTTCTTTTATATCTGCATATTTTCGCAGTAAAGGTTTCATAAGCCGAATGTACTTTTAATAAGATTTTGCCTTCACATTTATTATTTATTAAGTCACCAGTTTAGAAATATGACACATTGACTTCCGAGATGTGTTTTTAAAGTGATTAATTTGTGCTAAACTAGCTGGAAAAGATGATCACTGTGACAACGTTTTAGAAATTACTTTTATTTTAATATAAGTATAGACACCACCAACTATTTTCTTTAACCTAATTGGTAAATAATGTTTTTTTAGTACGAAACAATTGTTTAATTGATTCCCGGAAACGAATTTTCGAATTCCCAGGAAATCTGGCCACAAATGTAATCGGGAATTCCAGGGGTATTAGTCTATTAACCAGGAGTTCTCGACCGTATTATTTAAAAACTGATTATACACAGTAATGCCTGCACCCATAGTTACGACCAGTCTGACCATTAAAAATGATTGTTATCACTACAATAAATTTTAAAACCTGTCTACGTTTGTATCTTCGCTCACTTATGTCGCTAATATCTTAAGACACAACATTATAATGGTGAAATTATAAATCCGAAGCATTGAGATTATGGAGCTGCCATGGTTTTGAGTTAAGAAATTCGTTTCGGAACCACGTGGAGGAGAGCCCATTCCCACTGAGTGGCACTTTGGTTAAGTGTCTTCTACCATAGACTCGAAATGACCAAATA
>JAOPJM010434801.1:0-18067 GCA_027124095.1 Muusoctopus leioderma | reverse complement strand
GAAATCACCCGTCCAACCCATGCCAGCATGGAAAACGGACGTAAAACGATGATGATGATGATGATGATGATATACATCTATATATATATATATATAATCCAAAAGAATAAAAAGGGTGACTATAAAAATGTTTAAGTTTAATTTAAAGTCTAATATTCAATGTATAACAGTGCTTGACACCAAGAACACCATACTCGTTTTTTTTAAAAACGAAATTTAATAAAAAATAAAAATATAAAAAAGCAATGCTCAATAAAAAATATATAGAAATAACAATTCTATCGAAAGTTGAAAAGGTTTGTTCCCTTCAGCCTATTACCATAAAGCTCATTTATTGATCTAACATTTGAGTTTGTTTGGCTCCGTGCCAACGAAATAACAACTCTTAGCTGTTTAACTGCAGAAGAGAGAGATGTTTTCAGTAATAGCTACTGACATCTGTTAATAACCAATAGCTGTAAATGAATAAATTATTCAGGAATTAATTACATGTGGCTGTGTCAATATAGATTTATTTCACAACAATATTTCTATCCTTATGAATGGAGTGTGTGACCACCCACACACACCCACCCCCACACACAAATGGAAAAATCTGCTCATTTTTAAATATACATTTCTATATCACTGTAGAAATATATATTTATCATTCATCAGTAACATTTAGAGACTGAGGATACTTTGTACACTTTATTCGCTCTACGTATTCATGTAACTCCATCTTCTCTCATTTCAGCCTGCCCTTTAAATATTAAAACGGTCACCAAGGAATTTTAAAGGGTTATTATATAACAAAGCAGCATTCATCTGTTCCACAGCAGTGATCCTCAAGCCTTCAGACCTAGTGCCCACTAACCTATTCTATTATTCATAATATTAGTCCGAATGAGATTTTGGAAAGTAACAATTAAACCTGAAACAGTAACAGTTTATTTAAAATCTACTTATAACTTGTTTAACCCTTTCGTGACTATATTTCTAATGAGTAGACTGTATGTATTTCAGTTAATTTTCAAAATAATCAAGATTTTTGAGGGGTTTTTCTAAAGTATCTGTAACTTAAAATATCAGGTGTTGCTTAGCACCAGGACAACCTTATCATGCAGATCATCATCATTTTACGTCATGGCATGGGTTGGATGGGTGATTTCAGCCCGTGTTGATTGTGAATGGAGTCAGCACTCTCCTAGACGGGTCGGGGGACCACGCCTCACACGTTTCGTTTGACTTGGTTTCTAGGCTGGATGCCCTTCCTAACAGAGTGCACTGGGTGCATTTATCATGTCCCCAGCACTAGAGAAGGTGCCTTGTCTCTAGCAGGCTAAAGATTCCCTATCTACTCTGCGCAGTCTCCGTTCTGAGAGTGTGAATAGGAGATAGGTCATGTATGGGAGGGTGTGATAATAGGGGAAGAAGTGAAAAGTAGTGGTCGTATGAAGGTGAAAGAGGGATGCAGAGAGGATAGAGAGGAGGAGAAGAGGCAATGTGACAGAAGGTGAGATGGAGTGTGGATAGAACTGGCAATGATAGCAGTGAAGATGAAGGAGGTGGGATGTAGGACAAATGTCATCCTCTAGAGTGGAATAGGGCAAGGGGTGATAGAATCAGAAGGTGCTGAGGATAGTGGGATACTTGACAGGAGCATATTGGGTGGGAGGCCCATGCCAAGCTTGCACTGAGGGTGTGTTCTCTGCCATATCATCACAGTCTTCTCCTTTGTGAGGTTCAGCTTCTTACAGTCAGCCATCACCACTTCGTCCCATGTCTTCCAACCACTATGGACAAAAGGAATACCAGCTGTGACCATGCTGTTTTTTAGGGCTATGTAGGATTACATTAATGTATCTTGTCCTTATATAAAATAGGTAGGTGTGATTTGAGGAAGATTTGGCTATTTCTAGAAGGTCGAGCATCCATGTACAGGCTCCCGGTATATTATGGTGGTTTTGATCAACTGAAATGTGTTTTTTTTTCAATAGCTTAGTAAGAGGAGAAAGGGTAACTCATGACCCTTTTCAGAGCCTCTGAGACTGGTGGGAGGAAGCTATTCTCAGACCAAAGACCTGGCCTGATTGCTTGCAACAAAGGGCCAGGTGGTAGTGTTAAATACGGCGATGGATTAACTATTAACATCCTGTTAAAAAATTTTTAAATCCTATAATTAGTGAGCAGAAAATATGTAAAAATGGCGTTTTTTTGCAACGTATATATTATGAAATTAGCAGATAAGAAACACAGGTACTTGGTGTTTTCACACAAAAGTATTTCCCTTTCCCCACATATATAGTTGAATGATACGCATTAATTTGATGATGCGATGCCGTGTGGAACTGTGTCCTACAGGACGTTAAGAGTTAAGTTTACCACCCAAGAACAGTTTCCATCAACCAAATTTCATTCAGTAGGCTTTGGTCAACTCGAGTCTATGGAAGAAGACACTAGTCCAGGTGCTGTGCAGTGGGATCAAACCCAAATCCATGTAGTTGCAAAGCAAACTTCTTAACCAATCAGCTATGCTCATATTATCATTCATATAGTAATAGAATTTTCATCGATATTCTAAAATAAATAGGAACACTTTAGTATGCGCAGTTTTGAGTTGGTATTAAAAGGGTTAATATAAATGATCCAACAAAATTTGATTTAGTGATACCAGCTGTTGGAATAGTTGGTAGCCATCTCGTTTAGTAACCATTTCACAGCCCATTAAACTCTCTAGTAGATAGATGAAATGTTTTGTAGTACCATAAACCAGCAAGCTCTAGCACTTGATGCTCACTTATTGTCTGTTAAGAATGTCCAGGTAACCCCACCAATAAAGGACTATGGCTCTAAAGATTAGAGCAGCAGATTGCATGCAGTAGGATACAGAATTTGGCACTTTTTCAAGTCAAGCATGAAAGTTTTGAACTTATAACAGTTGTCTATCGTAAAAAATGTGTAATTTTTCAGAGAATTAAACTGATATTTTTGTGTTGCTTTGAATTGCAAGTTCTGATATTTTTGTGTTGCTTTGAATTGCAAGTTATTCTTTTTCTGTATGGCTTAGGAAGGGTAGAAGTCATGACCTTCAGGGCACCCAACACTAGAGGGAAGTAAAGGAGGAAGAAATCATGACTCAATGTTGCTGCAGTAGAAAGTATAACATCAAGATATCCAGCTATCTACCCTCAAAGACTGGTTCGAAGAATGCTTGCAACAGAGTGGATTCCGCCAGGCATCCAAAGGCCAGGTGTTCATGTTAAACTGATCAATAGATTAAGTCTACCACCAGAGAACAAGTACAGTACAGCTTCTAACCAAATTTACTCAAGACTTGAGTCAACGCAAGGTTATGGTAGAAGACTTGCCAAAAGTGCCACACAGTGGGTAGAATCTGGAACCACATGATTGTAAAGCAAACTTCTTAACCCCATGTCCCACTGAAGAGGAAATGGTGTTAGCAAAATATCTAGTGGACAATGATTTCCAATCCATTTCCACTCTCAACAATAAAAACAGCAAACAAAACTTATGGAAAGGGATTAAAGTTAATGTAATATCAGTGGTTGAGGAAGTAAAAGATTAAATAATATAAAATCTTATGCTTTGAAAATGATTTATGTTGAATGCTTGGTGCAAAATAGCCATAAAATGATAGGTGTTATGTCTTCAAACAAGTTAATTTAGTCAAATGATACAATTAGATAAATTCCTAATACAGAATGTTAAGTAAGCTAAAGGCA
This sequence comes from Muusoctopus leioderma, assembly GCA_027124095.1. Taxonomy (NCBI): domain Eukaryota; kingdom Metazoa; phylum Mollusca; class Cephalopoda; order Octopoda; family Octopodidae; genus Muusoctopus; species Muusoctopus leioderma. The sequence goes on along the minus strand of JAOPJM010434801.1, from coordinate 14,342 downwards.
TTTGACAAGGTCCTACTAATTATAGTGGTTAGATGAAGTCCCAAGCAAAGCTAATATTATAATTGTTCATGATCAGAGTTAGATACAAAAAGTCAATTAAAGTCACATTTACCTGGTAATTACACTAACTCTTTAGATCAATGAAAATAATGAACACCTAATTTATTATATATAAATGTAAAAAAATGCTAACCTTTGGTAACTCTTTGATAATTCTTTTCCGAGCTTTTTCCTCTTGAAGTAAAGCTCCACCACGATTGTTGAAACGATTAGGATCAGTTGCCTTTTTCTGAAAAGGAAAAAAATAATACAAATTAAATACCACTTATACGTGATCACTTCACTATAAAAAATCTAGGAACACAAAAATATTTTAAGAATTATATATACAACATACATAAGGAATATGATTTTCAGAAGATGTTAAATTAATTGCAGCAATTATATATCAAAAGAACCACAGAAAAATGTTACAGTTAATGGCATATCCTTTTCTATCCTGGAATAGGCTGAACAAGTTGTCACAGTCTGAATCATCTTGCATACACAATAGAGAAAACCAGCCAATTTTCGTGTTGCGTATGTTTTAGGGACATTTTATTGTGCCAATGGCACTAGAGAGGCAATGTATTGCTAGTACATCGCATTTTAGCATGGTTTCCACGGCTGAATGCCTTCCCTACCACTTTACAGAGTGCACTAGATGCATTTTATCATACCACCAGTACTAGAGAGGTTGTTCCATGTGTGGAGGACTAAAGAGACCCCTCCCCACACCTATAACGCTTCTTATTCAAAGTTACTGCCATCCTAGAAAGGTATCCTGCCATGCAGCTTGTAAAGTCCACGTCTCATTCGTGCATTCCATCGATGTAGGGCCTTAGCTACCGAATGAAGAGGGAAGGGGGGGGGGGGACATGGTAGTGATCTGATGCAGCTTGGCATAAAGGTTGTCTTTATTATGTGGATAGACGTAGAGAGGGAAGAGTTGCAAAGGTATCCTGGCAAGATTGAGACTGTCTCTAGTAGATTTGGGTCAGTTGTAATGTTCCTCTAGTGTACGGGAAAACATTTTTGTGCCAATTTTTTTCCTGTGACAAAAGTATATGAGCACTTAATGTATAATTATTTATTATTACTACATTATTTTAGAAAACTGATCTTTTGTGCATGGATGCAAAACATGCACAGATTACAGAGAACAGTGCTCGGTAGAAGCTTAATTTCTAATCTAGAGTACTCACTTTTATAGCTTAATAAATATACAAATACACAACGGATAAATTCGTCCTCACCTCAAGAACAGTGTATTCCTCAAGTATTTCCTCCCATTGTTTTACTTGGCTGTGAAGATTCTTGTGTCGCTCATAAAAAGCCTGAAGCTTATTAATTTCTACTTCTAGAGCATCAGCAACCTCATCAGTGAAAACACCTTAGAAAAGAGAGAAGAAAGCATTTTTAGTGAAGGAATATTTCAAGCACATTTATAGGGGTTGCTTAAAAGGAAGAGAATTCCAATCATTTATCTTTTATCCCAAACACACACAAGCAGCGAACTAGCAGAGTCATAAGCACGTCAGACAAAATGCCTTGCAGTATTTATTCTGGCTCACTGAGCTCGGAGATCAAATCCTGCCGAGGTCATCTTCGCCATTCATCCTTTCGAGGTAGATAAATAAAGTACCAGTCTAAGGCAGTGGACTGGTGAAATTGTTAGTGTGTCAGACAAGATGCTTCATGGTATTTATTCCGGCTCTTTGCATTCTAAGTTCAAATCCCACCGTGGTCTACTTGGGTGGTAGACTTAATCCATCACCTGGTTTAACACCACCACCTAGCTTTGGATGCCTCTAGCAGAGTTCACTCTGTTGCAAGCATTCAGACAAGGTCTCCAGCCTGAGGACCCCTTCCTCTTTCCCTCCAACCAGCCTTGGAGGCCTTGAAAAAAAGGGTGATGGGTACTGCCTTCCCTCCAAACTAAGCAGTAAAAAAAAAAAAAAAAGCTTGCGGGTTAAAGAGAAATGAAAATAGCCAAATTTTCTATATATGCTTAAATGTTTACTTAAAACAGAATTAAGCAACAAAACTGCATAATTGACAAATGTTCTGTTAGTTTGCAGTATACAACTCAAATCCTCCCATATTACAGGACATGACAAAAATTTACTTCTGTACATTCTTCTTTGAAATCAAAATCGTTAAGAGTATTCTGATGACACAATGAGTAAAATGACTTCCATACCATACCATATTTGAATACTAAAATAGAGAATGATGTAACCATTTCCAAACAGATTCCTGTCTCACTATTATGTCTTCAGTGTTTCTTTACAAAACACTCTTCTTAATGTCCCCTCCCAATGCACCTTCTCTACTGATCATCACCTAACCAAATATTACATACCTTCCTTAACCCCAAAGGTATCCTTCTCAATGGTATTCTCTTTGTCCCGTCTATTTTCACTAAAATCTAATTTTGTAAATCACCACAAACTGCATTAACCCTTTCGTTACCATATTATGAATTACACCGTCTATGATTTTCAATTATTTTTTCACAACAACCTTATGAGGGAGTGAATGATTGTAAAGGTCTTCTTTACCACACTAGTCATATGAAGGTTAGCACTAGAGCCATTTGTGCCAAAAGCAACATCCAAAATAAAGCCAAATAACATGTGTGTTATCGAAATACCTTCAGTTTTGTAAGCAGAACATTCGTCTTTCAATTGGTCTGGAGTGAAGCAAACTTTCCACCAACGCTCTAACTCTCGCTTCATGCTTGACACAACTTTCTCCATCTGAGTGTGCTTCAGAGCTTCCAAACGAGCAATTTCCTCAATTAGCTGTACAACAATAAAAAAATGTTTGTATTTGTTTACACACTAGAGTTAAATTTCTGCTAACCAATTGCCACTAACACAATAGTATGGTGCTCATGGGGGAACCTATACGAGGTCACTTGACTTGCCAGAAACAGCAGTCAAATCTCTCAAACCAGACTATCGTATTAAAAAAGGAAGTACACATTGAATAATACACGATACCGTAAAAAGACAGGATGGTCATGAAATTTAACCCATTCATAACCATGCAGCATTTGCAACTACATATCCAATCAATAGCACATTCTAAGATCTTTGCTATTTCCACAGATACAGCTAAACACCCACATCAAAATAGTTACATCAAGTTCCTCTTTTAATACAAACTGACTGGTTGCTAACGTCAACAATAAATATTGAGAAACCAATGGTATTTAGTACCAACAGAATTATCAGTCACTTCTGCAAGTTTCAACCTTTCTGGACATACGAAAAACTGCATCAACACATTGGATGGAATAAGCCTAGTTTGCCAGACTGCACCCTACCAGACCAAAATGAAGCATGAAATACATTGTATGCCATACCCTGTGGGGTTGTTCTCAAACAGCAAGTTAGCTATATACATGTCACCGGTTTGTTTGAACAGAGCTGATTAAGGATACTCAACAATTCAAAAAAACATACTGTACGCTTAGTGATTAGTGTCCCAACTAAGGCAAACATCATGTCAACATGACAGAGTTATACATCAGGCAACGAAGTGTGTGACATCACAAGTCTACATATGAACAAACACTGATTTAGTATTTAGAACAGCAGTCTAGGAAGAATTAAACAGCTGTAGATCAAAGGATGGAAACTGTGTGTAGTGAATGAACAGTGGTTTGGCATAAAGAATGGCACTATTATAAAATAGTCACTCTGATGATATGAATCTAACTAACTTTATCAAACAGTTCAAAGAATCCAGTTTCAAAAACTAAGGAAATAGGCTCTAGATGACAATTAGGTGAGACTTTCTGAAGTCCCCCCAACACTTTTTTTCATCAAGTAGATAAGAGTATCAATAGATTGTAGAGCAAGAGAAACTAGATCAATTTAACATGGCAACAGATTTCACTTTACTCATCAGATGAGCAAGTGTTAGATCTAACTTGAGTGCTCCTGTAAATATATACATTTTTGTAAAATATCTAGTGTGGTACTGGTACTCTTATCAGAACCAACTGCATGGCCTTCAAGGTGGAATATATAACTGTACGCCTTTGTGATTTTATTCAACTATCAAAATCTGCAGCTGTGAGTTTACAACAGATTTATAGTCATTTATTCAACTATATTCTTTCCTTAAAAGAGAGAGACAGACAAAGGGAACGAGTATGAATGAAAGTAAGAATGAGAAAAGAGAAAAGAGAAAATCAGGTTGGTAAAAAAAAAAACCGAAAAAAAACCCCCCAACAATGCTTACATTTTTACGTTTTTCTTGTTTGAAAGACCCATTTTCTGCCCAAAACTCATCTCGAGTTTCCTTTGGTGTTTCCAGACGATCCCAAAGAACATTTAAACGATTCTTCATTGCAAGTAGTTTCTCTTCTGCTTTAGCTTTGCGATCAATTACCTGAAATTTACAGAGAAAATTCAAAAATTAATTAGGAACACCGTATAATTTAATTGTTGTATAACACCACCAAAGGCTTCATCTTCATGCCCAATGTACAGGAGGATTTGAGCTTACTACTTAAACAGGAATTTATACATCTTTCCGAGATCACACAATACTGTCTTAAAAAAAAAAAAAAAAAAAAAAGGACATCATCATCGTTTTACGTCCGTTTTTCCATGCTAGCATGGGTTGGATGGAGATTTCTTGAGGCAGCATTTTACGGTCGGATGCCCTTCCTGTGTATATATATATATATATATAGCGCAAAGTCATAGTTTGTGGAACACCTTTGATCATAGGTCTGATTGATCTGGGCTGACATGGGCTAAACAAAACACTTGCCAATTATACACTTTCCTTCAAGCCGATGGGGTAGTCTCTACATTGTTGTTCAACCTGATATGAATAGCTACGAAATCCTCAAATCACGCTGTACCATCTTAAAAGAATGAAGGACATATTGGACAATGTAGTCCTGGATATATTATTTGAAAATAAGAGATGGTCACGGGTGGAATGTTTAGATCACAGGTCTGCTTAATTAGAGTTGACCTGGGGCTAAACAACACTTTCCTTCACTGCTTATAGCAGTGAATTGTACTTCAGTTTCTATTTACAAGACAGACTAAAACCCCGAGACCTAAATTTTTTTTAAAACCACAGACACAGCACAGTGCCAAGACTGAGATATGAACCGAACCAGTTACTATTTGATTACAACAATTTGACCATTTGAGACTTAATACAATGGTCATGCCACATTTTTACTAATTCCTTCTAAGCCATCATTTAACTACAGTTAGGCCTCATAGGGTAAAGACAAAGTTTATTTCTCTCCTGGTCAAATATAAAAATGTATTTCAAATGTTTTAATTTTTAATCCCATTAAATTACATGTGCTATATATGATATTCCCCTTCATGAAGTTCTGTGGTCCATTTTAGTTTGTAGCATTAAGCAGATGAGAAAGCTGTTGCTGGATAAGGACACCAATCTATCACAGCTAACTTTTCCTGATGGAAGATCAGTACTGCAAGCTAATAAATCACATCAACTTTACAGTGCTGCCATTGGTTACAGCTGCAAATTGTACCACTCAGTGGTATTCAATTAAAGCTAAGTGAATTGGACCATTGAGAGTTAAGTGTTATAAACTGTAAGTACAATGGAGTAGTAGTGAGACAATAAAAACACTTACCTCTTGGTTGGTTGCTTAGGTACACTACTGACTTGGCCATCTGCACATACTGTTGACAATGCTTACCTCAAAATAAGTTTCTCCCTCACATTAGAATGAGAACTGGAGCAAAGCAGAAATACAAGTAATGATATAATCATCGTTTTTACATGCTGGCATGGGTTGGATGAATTTTGTTTTTGGAGCAGTATTTTACAGCTGGATGCCCTTCATGTTGTCAACTTACATATTTTTGTAAGTAAGGTAGTTTTTCCATGGATCTTTAACAGTTGAACAGCTAATCTGCCAGCTGATTGTTATACACAGGATGTAAACAAACGAGCACCGGTAGGCAAGCAATGTCAACAACGAAGATTTCGTGGAGGCAAACGTACACACAACAGGCATCTATACAGTTTCCATCAACCAATTTCACTCACAAGGTATTGTTCAGCCTAAGGCTATACTAGAAGACACTTGCCCAAAGTGCCACACAGTGGAATAGATCTCGGCACCCCGTGGTTACGAAGCGAACTTCATAACCACACAGACATCCCTGCTCCTAGCGAACTTCTTAACGACACAGCCATGCCTGCACCTCCACACACCACACAAAAGGACCAACTAACTTACCTCCAATTGCAGATCATTCAAAGCAGCCATATTCTCAGAGGAAAGGATGAAATCATTTTCATCATCAACTAAAGCTTGTCTTTCAAAAACAGTGGATGCACTGGCATCTATCTGTCTAAAGATTTCTTGAATTTGTTCTCTGATGATAGTAAACGTTGCGAAACGTTTGTCCTAAAAATAAAATATTAAAAAATTTAAATTAAAGTCCTTTTTGACAAAGGACACCAATTTTTGCAGTGGAGGGTAAAATTAAAATAAATACCAATAAATACTAGGGTTGATATATTGTCCAGTGTAATATTGGTACATATTTTAATGATTCTAGAGAAATAAAAAGGAAAAAAAACCCAATTCTGGTAGAGTTTCAACAGACTAAATCAGAGATGAGACTAAATACATTACTGATACTATTTATCAGCTGACATATTTTAGTTTCTCTTTCAGATTAAGCAGGGTTCTAGAAATGGAACTTATCAGGGGGGGGACAGCCACAGCTAGAATCCCTTTTATCACAGGTTTTCTTAAGGTTGACCTGAGGTTAAATAACGATGCAGCATACTGAATTAAGATGTGTTGAAGTATGCTCAATATTTAGCATTCAACAAGTGAAAAATGCATTCCTCTGGATAAGATACTAGTCTATAGAAAGATCAATTTTTAGTTTGAGGTTGTTACTAACAAATATTAATTCTGGTGCTCCTAATTTTATCAATCACATATGCCATTTATTCTAAAACAATATAAAATCATACAATTAATAAAAGCTAGGCTATAAAACATTAAATTCAAAGACAAATTCACATGAAAATACTAATCCTACAATCAAGTGTTATTGTAACTATCAGTAACTAATATTTCATGGTGAATGCTTTAGACCGAAAAGTAGGCTCATAAGTCAAGTCTAAGCTAGTTTTAATCCCTGGTTTAGTCTTACTACTTCAATTAAGCCGCAAATATTAAGAATAGTATGAACTTACTCATTGCCCTCACCCAATACTTCCCAGACTGGTGTCCAAAGTAAGACATTTAAGATATGTATAACTGCACTTATTAGACATTTCATTAAAAATGAGCAGAGGGAGAGAAAAGTAACTTACAATATATATCAAGTGAAGTGCTAACCTGCCATAGCAGTAAACAAGAGTTTTAGCCATAAAATTAAAAAAATCACAAGTTCACAAAATACAGTAAACAGTAGGATCCAAGGAAACTAGTGATGGTCTGTGTTGGTAATTAGTGAGTATAAACAGTTAAAAAGTGGAATAAATTGGTTTGCTGTGAGGAACAGGAAAAGTCTAACGGTTTATATTCAGAAAATACAGCATGCAGAGCCACGTACTAGTTCCTACATAATTGTTCAACCTGCTAGAAATAGCAATCAAATCTCCCTCAAATCACATTTACAATCTTAAACAAGGAAGGTCAAATTCTTATTTTTGAATGGCTTAGATATCCCTAAAAAGAGGAGGGGGGGGGGGGGGGGAGGGCCACAGCTAGAATCCCTTTTATCACAGGTTTTCTTAAGGTTGACTCGAGGTTAAACAATAACGATGTAGCATACTGAATTAAAATGTGTTGAAGTATGCTGTAATTTGAACTATATACCACACACGTTAAAACACACAAACGATATCCCCCCCCCCCCCTTAAAGTAAAAACAAACCTGCTCAATATTTAGCTGTTCAATATGTTTCTCAAATTCAGATAGATCTTTGTCGGAAGGCACAGAACTGTGTGATATGTGGAAATGAGGTAGTTTAGTGCGGTCACACAAGACCTTCTCTTGATCCACCAAGTTCTTTAGTGCTACCATGCGAGTGTGCTTTTGCTGGGTCAACATCTCAAAATGATGAATTAGATCTTTGCGACATTGCAACATCGTCCGACTGCTATCAGGCTGGAAAATAAAAAACAAATCATACAAAAACCAGCCATAAAAAAAAAAAAACAATTTATAGTGCAAAGTTAACTATAAATATTTGCAGACCATAATCTGAGCCTCATAAGAATTTTTTTTTTTTTTACTCAGGAACAAATTTCTTTATATTAAGAGGATGCATAGCTAATTAGAATATAAGGAATAATTATTTCATCGACCCTAAAGAAGAAAAGCACATAACCTAGTGGTTAGGTGATTTGGCTCACGATTGTAATGATGTGGGTTTAATTCCTAGACCAGACGGCACATTGTGTCCTTGAGCACAGCACTTTATTTCACACTGCTTCAGTTCACTCAGCTGGAAAATGAGTACCAGCAGGGAGTTGACCCTGTGACAGACTGGCATCCCGTTCAGTGGAGAGTCTTGCACTCAGTTGCTTAATGCCACAGAAACCGGGATATGCTCCAGCTCTACAGGGCTCATAGGTTTGAAAGACTTTAGAGAAGAAAAGCAAAGTTAATCCTAGAGAGATTAAAACTCAGAACAGTTAAGTATCAAACGATTTAGCATAAATAATCTAAATTGGTGATCCACCATGTGTCAAATGAGAAATGATTTCTGTGAAATTACTTATTTTCATGTACATGAAAAGATAACCTGCAATTTAACTTGGCAAGTACAGTGCAGTACAGAAAGCATCCAAATTGGTTCTTTATTATTTTCAGTTATTTTTTCTGCCTTCCTAATAAGGAAAAAAAAAAAAAAAAAGAGTAATCATAATTTCTTTTGACTAGGAAGAAAGCTCTTTTTTTTGTAAAAGAAAGATTTAGTAGACTAAATCTCTATGGAATCAACCATAAATCTGAAATTGAGCAAGCATGAGTATGCGTTTTATATCTGTCTTTTCCATTCTAAAATGATTAGGATGGTTTTTATTGGAGTAGATGGATGCTCTTCCTCCTGTTGACTATTCAACTATAAAGTAGATGGGGGACTTGCTGTTAGTCAAGCAAAGCTGTATGCCTTGACCAAAGGCATAATGAAATGGATATCATAGTAATGTACTGGACTACTGAGCCCATGGTCAATACTCCAACACTTTAAAACAGCCAGTGTGTGTGTGTACATGTATACACCTACATAATAGGCAGTGAAACCCCCCAAAAAATCCACTTTACCTCATATACAGACACCGATAATTCTTTGCTCAGAATCTTCAACTTTTCTTTAATATCAGCAATTTTTCCAATAAGACTATCCTTCACATCAGTCTCCTGTTGCACCATCTCTTCAAAGAGGTTTTCGACATGTTGTAACACACTGTTACAACGTTCACTTCGCGGATCAGCTGCAAAACCAATCTCACTCCATATGCTTTCCAAACGATTCAAGGAAGTCTCAACTACCCTATACAGAATCTGAGATAGGTTATCACTGAAAAAAAAAAAAAAATTTTGTTTGCTAATGATTAGTTTTGTACTGCTCTGCAAACATTCATGACAAAGGATGATGTACCTTATACTCCAGTGACACATGCCAGTTTTTTTTTCTTTTTATAAATAAAAACTGTTTTTAACATTGTTTTCTATGTAGCTATCATGAAGGTTTACAAATCTATTCTCAAAACACATTTTAAATGTCTTACAAAAAATATCCATAGTATGGTGATAATATCAGTAATGTCCATTTAAAATATCAATTACCTTGATAGGTGTAAAATTTAAAAAGAAATAAAGTTGTGAGAAACTTTATTACAGATACACCATCAATATAGTTTCTAATTTCAACACAGGTATTTATCGAAACCTGATTTTATGGGGTTTAAATAAAACTTATGAAAATGCAATTTAAGTTGTGATCTGAATGATTTTCCTTCAGATAGTTTTTTTTATTTTAGTTAGTTGCTCCTTTAGTTGCTTTACTTGCTCCTTTACTGGAGCTGATGGGCAATTTGGTTTGTTGTAATGTTATGATATTCTGTCTGATCTAGAATCATCACCTAACTTTTGTATGAGGTGCCATGCTGTTTCTATTCACATTTATGGATTCCATTAAACATTTCCAAGCTTGTTATCACTGAACTGGGCGGGTTTCATAAGAGATTCTCTGAAAATGGATCAATCTCAAATATTCTATTTTTTATATAACTGGGAGCTTTCTTTGTGAATCCAGGTGTTTCTTTTTTCTATTTGGCTAACCAACTGCACAAATTGGGGGTTGTATACACATTTCCAGCATCTGATGTTAAATTATTTTGCCTGTTTAGAATTATGGATTAAGCTTTCTACCCAGAATTAAACTTCTCCTTTGCCAATCATGTTAGTAACTTGGTAACTCCATTGAAAATTGTGGCTATTAAAATCTCCAATGATGATTTTACAAGTAACCAGAAAGGGTGTACCAGGAAGTTTGTAAATTGATATTATGGCATTTTCCAATTCTGTCTGCATCACTTGAATATTGCTACTTCTTCCATTTGTTGATATGGTAGTTTTTGTTTTACACAAATAGTGCATTTCCGTACTTATGTGCTTGTTCATTTATCATAGCCATGCCCGTAACCTTAGATCGGGGGTTCTGTTGGCCTCTAGGCATTTCTTTTAAGCATGGGACATTACATTGGACTTATTTGCAAATGGATGATGTTATGTCTTTTATTGAAGGGAGACTTTTGATGTTTATTGATAAGACAGGTTTGACATTGTTTGGGAATATAAGATTGTTGTCAGTGAGATTTAGAAAAAAATTAGATTAAAAATAGTGTTAGCACAATTTTCAGAAAATCTGATAGTTGTGATGAGAACACATCCTGGTGACTACAGGAGACAAGTGGAATGGGGGAGGGGGTATTGAGACATATGAATGACAGGGTAAAGGGGGGTATGCAGCTAGCTAGTTCAGGGCAAAGAAGAGAGAGGGAACAGCTTAACAGCTTAACAGAGTATGAGTGAATTTTTGTCGTTCAGTTAAAAGGTCTTCTAGGGTGTTTGTGTAGCAGCTCTTTTGTCCCATACATGTGATCAGTACTCCAATGTGGAGTATTGATAGTTTCTCAAGGAGCATTTATATAACAAATAAATGACAATATAGATCTGAATGTTCAATATAACATATACCAAAAGTCTAGCTTCAGGTTTTGCAGTTCCGAACTATGAAGTTGTTTCAAGTTTTTCTCAACAAATTTTCTGTTTTAACTGTTCCATAAATTAATGTAATCTTTTTCTGTAGTACCTATATGCTATATCAGTGCTATCCCAACAGCTCTCTGCTACTCAAAGTAATGATCTAAAGTCATTGTCATTGCTTGAAAGGAAATTATATTGGCTATCTCAAGGAATTGTCTGAAGTGCTACAAACCTTTTTATTTACCTTTTCAGCTATATGTTCTAAAATATTGAAAAATATTTACATCTATTGCGAGGTTTAAGAGGAAACAGGTGCTGGAAAGCAACTGTTTCTTTTTTTTAAAAATGAAAACTACTTTCTGGAGGTGTAAAATCCACCAGCTTTATTGCAAATGCCTCATAAGTAATTTGCTTGTTGGATAGTCACTATAGTTATAGAAAAATTAAGTTCAATTTGGCCACTGAAATAAAATTTTATTTTTTGTGAGATTTCTGTCATTTAATATCAGACATTTTTTAAATTCAAATTTTTTAATATAATTAGATCTTATGAGGATTGCTGATAACTTGTCAAGTGGTTATTTTTAGATATTCATTGTGAATTTGTAAAGATTATTATACTACTGCTATCCCAATGGATAAGGACATTATTATTACCCTAAAGGCGGCGAATTGGCAGAGTCGTTAGCGTGTCGGACAGAGTACCTTACGGTATTCTGTCTGTCTCACTGCGCTCTGAGTTCAAATCCCGCCGAGGTCAACTTTGCCTTTCATCCTTCCGGGGTCGATAAAATAAAGTACCAGTCAAGTACTGGGGAAATGTTGGCCTTGTGCCTAAATTAGAAGCAATTATTATTATTATTGTTATTGTTGTTGTTGTTGTTGTTATTATTATTACTTGGCAGAGTCATTAGCGCGTTAGACAGAATGCCTCGCAGTATTTCGTTCTAGCACACTGCGCTCTGAGTTCAAATCCCGCCGAGGTCAACTCTGCTTTTCATCCTTTCGGGGTAGATAAATAAAGTACCAGTAAAGTACTGAGTTGTTGGCCTTTTGCCTATATTAGAAACAATTTTTATTATTATTATTACTATTATTATTATTATTGTTATTATTATTATCATGTAACCTATGTACCTATGTAAGAAATCTTTAGCGATTAGAGACGTTCCTTAATCAGGACCGTGGGGTACCCTGATTAACGCAGGTGGAGTTTTATTTTAATTGATATATCTTGTTTTAATTACTATGTGTTCTTTTATAATATTTTAATTGTTCTATGTACAACATTTGTATGTTTCTTTTCTTCACAAATTTTAAAACTTGTCCCCATTTATTGTATAACGTCATTCACCCCCTCCCCTCGTTTTTATATAACTTCCTCCTCCCACCCCACACGTCTTTGTAAAGCCCCATTTGAACGTTTCGTGTTTTTGTATGTATAGATGGCAATTGCCCTCAGTGGCTAAATATAAGAAATTATTGTTATTATTTTATTATTATTGTTGTTGTTGTTGTCATTGTTCCTGTTTATATATATATATATATATTTCCTGTCCAATACCACTCACCTCACCGGCCCTAACCACCGTTCCTTCACCATTTCCCACGCCTTCACCTGTACCTCCTCCAACCTTATTTATGTCCTCCGGTGTACCCTCTGTGGCTTCCTGTATGTCGGACAAACCGGACGTCGTCTCGCTGATCGTTTTGCAGAACATCTCCGCGACGTCCGCACTCACTCCGACACCCCCATTTCCCACCACTTCCGCTCTTACAACCATTCCAGCCAGCAACTCTCCGTGTTCGGTTTGGCGCTTCACCATGGGTCCCCTAGCAGTCGTCTGGAGGGCGAGCAGCGTTTTATCTTTTCGCTGCAGATCTCTGCCCCGTTCGGCCTTAACCGCCCCTCCTCTTCCTATGATTCCTCCACACCCCCGCTTATATTTCCTACGCTTAATTTCATTTTCTCCATAACAAACATATATTTTTTTCATTTATATATATTTTTATTTCTATTTTTATTTTTTATTTTATTTATTACTTTTGCAAACAAAGTTTCCTCATTCCGCTTTCCGCTTCCGTTCTCTCTAGTCAAAAAACATGGCGTAAGCTCACTGTTGTGTGTTGTCTCTTTCGATTAGTCTGTCCTGTTTGAAGGGCTGTGCCCGAAGCGTCCAACTATTTTCTGTTTCTAAAAAGCGTTATACTAATACCTGGTTTACCTTGTGCTGCTGTTGTTTTTTCCCCCGTGAACTTTGGACACACACACACATACATACACACACACACATACACACACACACACACGCACACACACACACGCACACACACACATACATACAGATATATATATATATATATATATATGTATTTCTATGTACCAGCGCATGCATGGCTGTATCGTAACCACATGATTCTTTGTTCGATTCCATAACACGGCATCGTGTCTTCAACGATAATCTCGGGTTGACATGGTACCTTTCAAGTCGAATTTGGAAGATGGCAATTGTGAGGGAGACCGTTGTACATATATAAATACAGTCTACGATTTGAAGGACATTCGATGCTGCTATTTCTAGCAGGTGAAGTGGCTACGAAAGAGGTTTCGTCATTAACCCCGTATATACAATGTATGTATTTATATACTACACAGACACATACGCATACACATACACATACACGCATACGCACATACACACACACATGCACACACATACACACACACACACACACATACACACACACACATATACACAAACACACACACACACATACAAACACACACACACACAAACACACAAAGAGAAGCACACGAACAAAGAGAGACACACACATACACTTATATACGTTGGTTTTGACAACCAAGGCCAAAGTACACAGTACTGTCTAAGGAACCGACCACATGCCGAGGAAACTCCAGAGTACAGGTAAATGTGTCAGCCTAAATAAACAGTAAATACATACATACATACATACATACATACATACATACATACATACATACACACACACACATACATACATACATACATA
>JAOPJM010434698.1:0-11174 GCA_027124095.1 Muusoctopus leioderma | reverse complement strand
AGTGAGGGAGCCTCTCTCGGGCCAATGGAGGGGGTTCTCTGCCGAGTCAATAGGGGAGCATCTAGGAACTAGTGAGGGAGCCTCTCTCGAGCCAATGTAGGGGGTTCTCTGCCGAGCCAATGTAGGGGGTTCTCTGCCGAGTCAATAGGGGAGCATCTACGAACTAGTGAGGGAGCCTCTCTCGAGCCAATGGAGGGGGTTCTCTGCCGAGTCAATAGGGGAGCATCTACGAACTAGTGAGGGAGCCTCTCTCGGGCCAATGGAGGGGGTTCTCTGCCGAGTCAATAGGGGAGAATCTACGAACTAGTGAGGGAGCCTCTCTTCTTCGTTTTCGTTCGGCCTACACCAGTCATGGGCAATCTGCGGCTCGTTGACAGCATGCGGCGTACAAGACTTTTTGTATAGCACACTTAGTTTCATCACTATACCGACATAATAGCTTTTTATTAAATGACGTCATTCCACTTCCAGACACCGGTGTTTCGGCGTAATTATCGCCTCTTCAGTGACAGACACCAATCCCCTCTACATACAACACCATAAGCATAGAAGCGAAAGAACTAGCCACCCTTCTAAAAATTAAGAAGAACGAGTGGAACGCCTCGCCACACGCAAATCCTACATCACCTTTAAGGACCATAAGGTAAATTTCCTCTATAACCCTAGCTTCTGGTTATTAAATCCCCTTCCAAAAATGAATTGGGTTTAGTCAGTAAGCGCATTCTCGATGTTATTAACCTTAGGATTAGAAATGCAATGACACTAACTCAACATCACTTGTACTTCAACTAATGAGGGAGCCACTATGTGGTCACTCAACCCGCTAGAAATAACAGACAAACTTCCCTCAAACCCCATCCTGTCGTCTTAAAAAAAGAATGGACACATTGGATAATGTAGTCCTAGATACATCATGCATGGACAAAGACGTGGCGATCGCGGCTGGAATGCTTTTGATCATAGATCTGCCTGATCAGGACTGACCTGGGGCTAAACAACAACAACAAATAACATTGCTTGTTTTAACTCCTGTCAAACGACCGAATTATAATTCTAGGTTAATCCACAGTCCAGGATATAATTCGCCAAAAAAGAAGACGGGGATGGTCACAGATGGAACTCCACTCGGACGATAAAGAGTAATTACAGAAAGCTATAATATCTGTACATCTAGGCCAGGCGTTTTTAACCACTGTGGTACGGCACACTTGAGCGCTGCGTATGGTCCGCAGGTGAGCCGCGAATTTTTGAAGGGTGTCGGTAAATGCCAGGATATTTAGAAACTTGGGTGTTTTTAATGTACCGCACCACTGCATCTGTATTTCTTTGCAGCAAAGTGCAATGCGAGCACCCATCTCTTTGTTGAAACAATTTGAATACTCATTTCTTTTATATAATAAAACTTTTAAAGATCTGATGGTGTACCGTAACACTTTTAGCGCCTTATTCGGTGTATTGTCGATCAAACAAAGATGGAAAATCACTGATCTGGTCTGTAGGAGAGTCCATAGCAGAGTTCGGTAAGTTTCATTGCTGTGGGGAAACAATAACCTAACGTTTCGAACGTTTGTCCTGCATCAGGGAATGTAGAAAACAGAGACAGTGGTGTTGTAGCTTGGTTTGTAAATTTACTCGACCTGCTAGAAATATCAGCTAAATTTACTCGACCTGCTAGAAATATCAGCTAAATCTCTGTAAAACCTCATCTTACCGTCTTGAAGAAAAAGAAGGTTACATTAGATAATGTAGTCCTAGATACATCTAACACCATCGCATTGAAGAAAGAGAGGAGTTGGATGGAGAATAATATTGAAAATGAGGCAGGATGGTCAGAGTGGCGACGAGATTGGGCAAGATATTAGACCAACTTGAACAAAATAGTAATGAGAAGCCTGCCAACCTTAGAGTATATGACAGAAAGACGGTAAAACAAAACAAAAATGAAAGAACTCGACAATGTTATAGGAACAAAATAGTAATGGGAAGCCTTCCACTAAGCCAGTGTGGACAGGTAGGCCTAAAACCATCATAATTGCTGAGGCTTCGTCCAGTAGTGGATCGAAAACTGTTTGGTGAGATATCACAGAATTGTTGACATAAACGAAATAAAAGGCTCATCGTTATCTCAAATAATGTTTTATTGGGATTTAATAATTATTTAATAATAATTTTAGTAAACATTATAGTCAGATGCCATGCTAGCGCATTTGAGGTCATCTTCATTCGATGTCTTGTGAAATAGAAATACCAATAATTATTTCTGTAATCTGTTAAAATCATGTACTATAAAGTCTCACATATGCAATATAGAGGTTTGACTGAGATTGTCTAAGTAATTAGTAGACAAACACTCGCTCTAGGGGCGTTTAAAATCTAAAACAACAAGCAAGAGAGATAACTCCAATATGATCAGCCAATAAAAATGTTTTGTAGAATAAAGAAAATGCAGATTGGAGAGGATCTGATCTTTAAAGGCAACTGGTGAAAGCAACTGACATGTTTCGGTCTTATTAGACCTTAGCTAAGTATATTCTACTCAGTTGGCAAAACTAAGAGTGACCAATATATATATATATAGAGAAATAGAGGAAATGCAGGGCGTTATTCGAGGGAATTTGGTTGCTATTTCTAGGAGAACGAACGACCACATAGAGGCTCCTTCGTTGGCTCCTGATTGCCTTCAGGTAAATAGCAGCTACCCGTACCAGATGTGAGGGCAGTATGATAGAAACCTTGATAATAATGTCCATAGATCTTCTAAACTCCTATAATAACCATGTACCATCTTATTTCACTAGATCACAATTGTGTAAAGGGTGACTTACAGTAGATTGAATAGATCCCAATACACCACTAGTACTTTATTTCATCGACTTACGGAGGGATGTAATGGAAGTCGACTTCCATAGGATTCGAACCTCTGCGTAACTAAATGGCGCAATACATTGAGTCCAATCTTCAATAGTAGTGTGATTAAGAAGTTTGCATCGCAACCACATGGTTCTGGGTTCGATCCTACTGCACGAACCCTTGGCCAATATCTTGTGAGGAAATTGGAGAGACGGAAACTGTGTGGAAAGGTCGGTGTGTGTGCGCGCGTGTGCGTGTGCGTGCGTGTGCGTGTACGTGCGTGTGCGTGCGTGTGTGTGCATGTACGTACGTATGTTCAAATGTTCTTGTTTGTCAACGAAAGAAAAAGAGAAGATAGTACTCAATACATGATGTAGAGTATAGTGTTCATTTAAACTGTCTTTTTTGCGAGTTTCACGCCACTACGATCTCCGCCTGAAGATCCCAATGGCGTTTCTTTAAGGTGGACTTAGCCATTCGGTAAATAGAGATTGATAACTTGAGTACCAGACGAAGTACTGTGGTCGATATGACCGACTAAAACGCTTAAAGGTGGTGCCCCAGTATGGCTGCAAGTCTAAAAATCTGAAAAGAATGAAAGAATGGTATGCCCTGGTGTTTTATAAACCCCTTGTCATATAAGTCATAATAAGCCCAATAATGGTGTAGGTCTACCCTGTATATAAGCCATAATAAAGTGTAACTCTATACTATATAATTCCAATAATGTGCTCTATTATATAAGCCCCAATAATGGTGTGCCCTGGATGTGTGTCTCATACGTTATGTAGTCTTCGATAAGCTTGGGATCTCGGTCTTTTAGACGCAGTAGTCATGTTATACCCTATGTCATTTGTCCTTCAATACTGGTGTAGTCTATGTGTCCCTTACATTATGTAATCTTCGATAAACGTGAGATCTTGGTGTTTAAGACACAGTAGTCATGTTGTACCTTTGTTATTCACGCCTCAGTACTGGTGTACCCTAGGTGTCCTTTACATTATATAATCTTCGTTAACCCTGGTACCTGGGTCTTTTATACACAGCAGCCATTAACAACACGAAACAGTTGTTATAGAAAGTTCCCAGTACTCGAGTGTATTGTTGAGATAAAACATGTAAATCTATGAGGATTCGAATTCTCACAGAAATGGCATTTACAACAGGAAACCGTCGAAAGTGAAGGTTATTGCAGACGAGAATGTTAGCCTTATTTGTGCAATACTGCAGAATATAAGTGTTTACCTTTACTGAATGCATCCATACACTCTACCGGATGTCTCGTTGCGACCCAACGGAAGTAATTTAATTTGACTGAAAGATTATTTTAAATAATATATTAAAATCTAGGATAAGTTGTTGTTTAGGCCCCACCACCACCACCACTGAGGTCAGCCCTAATTGAGCGGACCTATGATCAAAGGTGTTTTTCAGGAAGATTTATCTAGGACTATAGTGCAGCCCTGCAGTGTTAGTAGAAGTCTCGTTGTGGCTCAACGAAAGTAACTTAATATAGGCGCAGGCATGGCTGTGTGGTTTAAGAAGTTCGCTTCGCAACCGCGTGATATCGGTTTCAGTCCCACTGTGTGGTACCTCAGGCAACTGTCTTCTACTATAGCCTCGGGCCGACCAATGCCTTGTGAGCGGAATTGGTAGACGGAAACTGTGCGTAAGCCCGTCATGCGTGTGTGTGTGTGTGTGCGCGCCTGTGTCTCCGTATCTGTCTTGTTTGTTTATCTCTCGTAACTTAGCGGTTCGGCAATAGAGACCAATAGAATAAGTACCAGACTTAAAATAAGTATTGAGGTCAATCTGATCTACTAAAGCCCTCCAATGTGGTGCCCCGGCATGGCTGCAGTCAAATGACTGAAATAAATAAAAGAGTAAAAGAGTGATGTAATATATTACTGGTGCGTTAGCGACAAGGTGTTTACAAACGTCACACAGCGTTGGCTAAAATCTATAGATATATGAGAGGGCCTTGGGACACCACTCACAGTGTTTGCGATGTCACAAAGGATAAGAAACACTACTGACACAATTTTTAAAAACTGTCGAGAGATCTCGGAAGTTACAAATGATGATGAATGATACTCAAGAGCCAGGTGGTGGTGGTGGTGTTAAACCGTGCGTCGAATTAAGTCTACCACCCAAGAACAGAAACAGCCCTGTCTGACGGGCTTCTGTACAGTTTCTGTCTACCCAATTTCACTCACAAGGGTTGCGTCGACTCAAAGTCTATGGTAGAAGACATTTGGTCGAAGTGCCACGTAGTGGGATCTAGCCTGGAAACCACATAACTGCAAAGCGAACTTCATGACCACAAGGCAATATATCTATCAGTGTTTTAGTTTATATCATGTTGTAGTCTAATATCACATTCATCATTCTGGGTTCGCTAAAATAAATACCCATAATACAATAGAATCGAATCAATTAACTATACCTCACCCCCATCACCCATCCGCTGTGCCACCCTCAAACTATGATAAAATTGGCCTCCTTGATAAGAAGAATGTTCAGTTTATAATAAAACTCCCAGTAAGAACTAATTACTTAAACAACAGTTTTTGTTTGTGTTAAACGTAAACAACAATGGGAACTGAAATTGTTAATAATGTAACCCATCCCATAGCTTCTCGAATATGGAAGACGTGTATAAATAAGGGAGTTTCAAGAAATAAGGGAGTTTCAAAAAATAAGGGAGTATAAAGAAAAAAGCGATAGTAACGAAAAGAAAAAGAAAATTTAGCAAGTATAAAGAAATAGAAAATTTAAAATTTAAAAAAATATTTTTTAACGCGAATGTGCAAGATAGTCTAACTGTGCAAGGGAAATAACTCAATTACATAAAAACAAAAAATGAAAATTCTTCAAAGGAAGGAGGTGGAGATAGGCTCAAAAATGGGCTCAAAAATGGAATCAGAGGCTCAAAAATGGAATCGGAAGACTTTATAAGAAAAATGATATGGCGTGCATATTTTTTTGATAAAGGCACACCTGGAAATTACGCAATTAATCTTGACTGAAAGATTATTTTAAATAATATATTAAAATCTAGGATAAGTTGTTGTTTAGGCCCCAACACCACTACCACCACCACCACTGAGGTCAGCCCTAATTGAGCGGACCTATGATCAAAGGTATTCAAGCCCGTGAACATCCCATCTTGTTTTTTCAGGAATAGATTTATCTAGGACTATAGTGCAGCCCTGCAGTGTTAGCAGAAGTCTCGTTGTGGCTCAACGAAAGTAACTTAATATAGGCGCAGGCATGGCTGTGTGGTTTAAGATCAAGGAAAAGTCCCCTAGCAAAGAAAGAACCCGAGCCATTTGATACAGATCTTTTCCATCTAGTAAAAAGAGTAAGATTCAGGAAAGTCCACAATTGCTTTCAAAATTCTTTAAACAAGAATTTAATATCTTTACATAAGTCGAAAAAAAAATCCATATATCGTCGGATTAGACCCAAACCCTTATGGCATACAACAAACTATTATCTAATAACATTATTAACACTTATGAAAAATCTGGCACCAATACGTACAATTCTATTAACCCTAAATACAATGAGTAGAATATTTAGCCCAACGTACACGATATACTACTCTTAAAGATCACAGACCAATGTTGCTAGTAATCCTAAATGTATGCTAATCAACCCCGCAATAACCGAATTAGGAATAGTTAGCAAGCATATCCTAGTTTCAGTTATACATATATATGTGTGCGTGTGTATATATATATGTGTGCGTGTGCATATACACACACACACACACACACACACACACACACACATACATACATACACAGAGAGAGAGAGAGAGCGAGACAGACAGCCACTTACATATACACATACATGTTAATGTTAAGAGTTTTGGGTCCCCCACCAACAAGGGGAGATGATGAAACTCATACGCCAAACAGTTGTCCCACCATATCAATGTTTTCTCCTACAAGAAAACTGTCTGTTTCGAGATAATTCTTTGCCTGTTTTGTTTTTGTTTTTTTTATGTTTTCGCAGTTGTTATAATTGCTCTTATTCCTCCTTTTTTTTGTCCCCCTCCTCTTGTGAACCTTTTTTTCTATAATTATTGTTCCCTTTTTTCATGTTTTTTTTGCTGCCTTTTTTAATTTGTTTTTTTTCTTGGGGTTAAATAAATGTATCTTCCTCTTGCGACTTTTATTTCCCTTACGTCTCGCCAAGTCACGTCATATTGTGGCACAACATTACTGAATCTCTTCGTCTACCGATGGATCTCTGTCATTTTGTTGTTGGTGGTGGTGGTGATGGTGATGGTCGTGGTGGTGGTAGTGGTGGTGTTATTTAAACCCATGTCATCCCTGATTAAGCAAACCTAGCTTTGACCATCCCCCTAGTGTTTTTTTCTTCTCTCAGACAGTGTGTATTTAGGACTTACTATTATTATTAATGTCCATTATGCCGGTTGTCATGTCGGGCAGCAACAAAATCCCTCCACAGCTGTCTGCCTTGGGCCATCATCTGTGCAGTTCCCCAAGTGTGGCCAAGGGTCCTCAGCTCACCTTCCACAGTCCTTCTCCAAGCGTTCTTCGATCGTCCTCTCTTCCTTTTCCCACCTGGCGTCCATTGTAATGCAACACGAGATATATCATCCGGATTCTTTCTCAGCATGTAACCAATCCATCTCCATCGCCCCCTCGTTAATATAGTCTCAATGCTTTCTTATTGGCATTGGCCAAGCAATCCTTCATTCGAAATGATGTTCGGCCAGAAAATACCGATCTTCTGAAGACTACATTATCTAAAATGTCCTTCCTTTCTTTTTAAGACCGCAGGCTACGTTTTGAAGTAAATTTGGCTGCTATTTCTAACATATCGTGCGTTCACGCAGAAACTCCATCATTGTATCTGCCCTTTTGTGATTCATCAGTGTGTTGTGTTTTATACCCGTTTCAAGATATAGGTTCTGGGGGTGTCATAGGACATTTTAGAGAAGATATCCAGGAAGTGTTTCCTACTAGGTTGGAACTCCTTTGATCATAGGTTTGCTCGGTTAATGTTGATCTGGAGCTAAACAATAACAACAACAACAACAACACCAACAGCTGGTTCTCACACACAAATCCTTGTATTAGACAAACACCTTTCTAATCATTCTTCTCCAGAACTGTTCCTTTCTGGAACGGTCTGATCCTCTACCAAGTCACTCGACTTGCTAGAAATAGCAGCCAAACCTACCTCTCTTAAATCACACAGCCTATCGTCATAAAAAAAAGGAAGGACACATTGAATAAGGTCGTAGTCCTAGATACACTATGAATGAAAAAAGACGGGATGGTCATGGCTGGAACACCTACAAACAGCAATATATTTTCTATCGCTTAGTCAGGAGGAAGGCTAGACCTGGTGCTAAACAACAACTACAACTACGATTTTTTAAATTCTTTATAATATAAATTTTGGCGCAGGCATGATGACTGTATGGTTAAGAAGTTCACTTCGCAACCCCACGTGGTTTTTCGTTCAGTCCCACTGCGCGGCACATTGGGCAAGTGTCTTCTACCATAGCCTCGAGTTGACCAATGCCTTGTGAGTGAAATTTGGCTGATGGAAACTGTATGGCAGCCCATCGGAGGGACTATTCTTGTTCTTGGGTGGTAGACTTAATTTGTCAGCCTGCTTAACACCACCACCACCACATTTTGGGGTGTCACCCTGTTTCAAACATTTGGACCAGGTCTCCGGTATGAGAATAACCTCCTCTCACTAGTCTCGGAGACCCTGAAAAGGGTCGTGGACGCTGACTAAGCCATTAAAAAAACTTTTGCACTTTAGGGGTCAAAGTGTAAAAGACAAAAGAGCTTCCGAGTCTGACAACTGCATTTCAATGTTGACCTAACTGGGTCTCATTAACCCTTGAAGCAGTCGGAACCAGGCAGTGCTTTTTAGTCAGGCTATAGGGCTCACCTGGACCTAAACAACAACAACAACATAGCCAACAAGGGAGTATCTAAGTGGTCATTTGACTTGCTAGAAATTGCAGCTAAATCTTCCTCATAAGGACTACTCAACCAGGGTTGACCTAGGTCTAAACAACAAAAACAACGAGAACAACACATTGACACTCCCTGGACATGACTGTCAGTGTCTCATGATGGCGGCGATAGAGGAGTATTCACATACAACACACACAAGCATATCTATGATTGAAGTCATTCCAGCCATGACCACGCCACCTTTTTAGACAATGTATTCAGGAACTACATTATCTAATACGTCCTTCCTTTTTTCTTAAAGATGATTAGGAAGGAAATTTGACTGCTAGTTCTAGCTCCCTTGCTGGCTCGCGTAGAGTTTACCTCGCTGGCTCGTGTGGGTGTATTAGCCATAACATTGTCAGAACAAGTGTCAATGTGTTAAATAGTAGAATCTACGCTACAACACCTTTCGCCTTATTGATACTAACTTCTGTTAAGTCTGATACAGTGGTGGACCTACATTTTGGGTGCCCTGACGTTTGAAATGTTACGAGGACCCCTTCGCAACCAGTGACAAGAGAGCCACTCCTTTAAAAAAAAGTTGCTTAGGGGCCCTGAAGCTTAAGCTTCATTAGTTTCATAGTAGATCCACCACAGGTCTGATATATGTATGTTTGTGTGTGCATGTATATACGCGTGGACACAGGCACGGCTGAATGGTTAAGAAGTTCGCTTCGCAATCATGAGGTCCCGGATTCGATCCCACTGCGCGGAACTTGGGCCAGCGTGTCCTACCATGGCCTTTTATCACAACAAGCTCGATCCAACGAGGGAATCCCTCTATAGTCGCTTGGTCTGCTGGAAATAGCAGACAACTCTCCCTCAAATCACACCCTACTGTCATATAAGGACAGGACGCCCTAGATAGTTTAGTCCTACATACCTTTAAAAGGACCGGATAGTCACAGCTGCAATGCTTTTGATTAGAGGTCTTCTCAATCAGAGTTGACCTGGGGCTAAACAACAACAAGCTGGACAAGGAAAGAAGAGCCATCGCTTACGAAGCACAAATCTGAAGCATTCTGGTGTACGCCTATCTATGCTGGATGAAGGCCGAACACAGAATACTCAACCAACTCACTGCAATCCAAAAGAAAACTTTTAGGATCATTGAAGTTGATGGAGATGATACTGCGGGGGAAAAACTCACTAACGGTGGTGCCCCAGAATGGCCGCAGTCGGATGGCTGAAGCTGATAAACGAATAAAAGGAGAGAGGTTGCTGCAGCAACAGCTTTCTACAAAATGTACACAAACCACAGCCCTTTCAGAACACAGATCAATGCTACCACCGCAGTGTGAGAGAAGGGCAGTGCCCATGACCGTTTATTTTTTTCAAGGCGTCCGAGACTGTTAGGAGGAAGGGAGGAAGTTATCCTCAAACCGGAGACCTAGCCCGAATGCTTGCAACATAGGGGATTCGGTTAAAAGGTACCCATTGGCCATGTGGTGGTGCTAAACTGGGCAACGGATTAAGTCTGCCAACCAAGAACTGAGAGAGACGGAACAAATACTACAAGACATCATCCTATCTGACACTCTAACAATTCCGACAATTATCCAATGTGACTTTCCTTGTTTAATATGGCAGGATTTATTTGAGGGATATTTGCTACTATTTTTTCTATTTTTTGTCCATGTGTGTTATTGTAAATATTTCTTATATAATGAATACTTTCCTTCAAACTACTACGTTTTAATGCTTCAAACCTAATGAAACAGATAAATATTGTAGACAACACATCTATATTCCCCCATCAAAATAGACGATTAATGATGGTAGCAATACTGATAACACAGCACATTACACTAGTCAAAAGCAAAAAGAAACACCTGACAGATGAGTGATAAATCTAACGGTCAAATATTTGAATTCTGATGGTAATGTCACTACTGATCGCATTGGCCCTGCATACTATAAAGATGCAGCAACACACGCTAACATTACTTCATTCTGAAGATGAGACTATGAAAGTCTAGAAATGCTGATAGTGGATTTAGGAACTCTACTGTTTCAAACAAACTACAAGGAACTCATACGACAATACGAAAAACTTGATAAAAAGATAAATCAGTCGTGTATTAAATACAACACACACACATACACATATGTATGTATGTATGTATGTATGTATGTAGATATAATTGAAAAAAAAAAATCTCTTAAAAAATTAAAAAAATTTTCTTAAAAAAAAACAGATATATATATATAGGCGCAGATGGCTGTGATAGGCGCAGATGGCTGTGTGGTTGAGGAGTTCGCTTCGCAACCGCATGGTCTCGGGTTCAGTCCCACTGCGTGGCA
>JAOPJM010434279.1:0-10000 GCA_027124095.1 Muusoctopus leioderma | reverse complement strand
GAGGGCTGCACCAGCAGAGCTGCTGGTGCTGGTACTCATTTTCAGCGGAGTCAACTGGAGCAAAGTGAAGTAAAGTGCCTTGCTCAAGGAAACAACGCACGTCCCGTACCAGGAATCAAACCCACGACCTTTTGATCGTGAGCCCAGTAGCCTGACCACTAGGCCATACACCTTCCATTGTAATATACTGTGTTTGGTATATGTCAATGTACGAAACACTTCTTATCCATTTTCCCATTGAAATGTCAGCATATTGCTCAGTGGTCATAGTTGCCAAATTGATCGTGTCTGTGATCATACTCAGATTTGACAAGGACTGGGTGATCATACTCAGATTTGACAAGGACTGGGCAATCAGAGATAATGTGGTTTACCATCTCCTTGTACTGGTTGCATAGTCTGCACTTGATATTAACATCTTTTCTTCATTATTTTATTTTTGTAGTTATTTGCGGCTAGACATTGGTTCTATACTGCTGAAATTAGACTTTCTGTTTCTACTTTTAACTCAGAGCTTTTGAGTCATTGTTGGCTTTCACTTTGGTTTACTTCCTCTCTGTCAAGTCTTATGGGGTATTGACATTGGAGTGGTTTTTCTCACCATTTTTTCATCAGTATATTTTGGAATTCCATTTTGATTTTGTCTTTTGTGTTTTTTTTAATGTGTTCTGTTGCTATTTTTCCCTATCTACATCTTTTCCTTCAGTGTAGTTAGTTTCCTGTTTGTACTTTATTGTTTTCTTTATGTTTCCTTATTACACTAATCAGTTTCACTTTCCTTACTTTTAAGTATTTTTCTTGTCCCACTAGAGATCAAGATGTCTGTCAGAGATTCTCATTCATATTTTTTCATAATTATACTTGGATGGTTTGCTTTGATCTCCATGTCAATCTGGACAGACATGTCCCATATTATTGTAGCCAGATTGTTGTCATATACCATGTTTTCTACATGCTTATGCCACTTCTCCTTTCTTATCACATTCAAGTGTCGGCATACTGCTCAATGGACATAACTACCAACTCAATCATGCCTGTGTATATATTCTGACTTTGCAAAGGACTGGACAGCCAGAAATGATGTGGTTAATTGTCTCACTGTGCTGATTGCATAGTCTGGATTTGATGTAAACCTCTTGTTTTCTTATTTTTTTTATTATACTCTTTTGTGGCTAGGTATTGATCCTGTGCAGCTAAAATTAGACTTTATGTTTCTGATTTTAGTCCAGAACCTTTGAGCCATTGTTGGCTTTCACTCTGATTTTACTTCCTCTCTGTTGAGTCTTGCAAAGTATTGTCCATGGAGTGGTTTTTCTCTCTATTTTTTCTTTAGTATATTTTTCAATTCCATTTCAATTTTTGCCTCTTGTTTTTTTAATTTTTTTATCCTTTCTCTTATTTTATTCTTATCTGAAGCTTTTTCTTCAGTGTAGTGTAGTTTCCAGTTTGTACTTTATTGTTTCTTACATGTTGAGAAAAGTTTTGTTTTCTTTGTGTTCTCTTATTATACTAATCATTTTCCTTTAACTTGCTTCTAAGTATTTTTCTCTAAACCCACTGTTGTTACTTTCTTAATGTATCCAGCTCCACCTCTTCTGTATACTGGGTACATATATCTTAACTATACTATTATTAGGATGGTGGCTTTGAAACACTGTCAGTAGTTTTTTTCTAGTTTTCCCATTTAACCCTTTTGTTACCGTATTTCTAATGAAATAAATTGCCTTTGGAGGGATTTAGTAAAATAACTAACTTTCTCATTATTAAGTTGGTGCTTGGAAGATAACTTAACAAAAAGTTCTTACATAAAATTATAATGGATGGTTTAAATTTAAATATGAACACTTTAAAACAAATGCTTTTTATCACAGAACCAGGAGCGGTTTCAGGCGGGTTGGTACCAAAAAGATTAAGTTGTGTTTTTAATATCAGTAAACCAACTAGGTTGATATATCAGCATACCATTTTTGTGCAAGAAGGAAGGAGAATATATACTTTTTCATTGTTTATTGAAATTTAGATACTTTTCTTTTTTTACAGTATTTAAAAAAAAAACACCTATTCTTTTTCATCTGATAAAAATGGTTCCATCTTCTTAGCGTCACTGTTTCCGCCATTTCCCCGCCTGATATGAGAGCATGACTCAGCTATATTGTGTCTGCAGAGTTCTATCAAGACTGCCTAGTTGCTAATCACATAGTCTCATTTTCTTTTTTTTTACCAAACTAAACACACACTTCCCAGCAAGAATAAGTATGTAAAACATACACAAACCAGATGATGATGATGATGTCACCTGCTGTGAGGTCTAATGTATAATTAACCTTACAACATTATCACATCACCACTGCACCCCCCCACTACATATATTATTTTCACTGCTGGCATTGCATTGCAAGCCATAGTAGAAGTAAAAAAAAATGTCCAACAAGTGGATAAAGTAATGAACTACCTGCAAAAGTTACATTGTTTTTGTGTGCGTGTGGGGGGGGGGCTAGACACCATCAGATCATCTGGTATGTTACCTGTAATAGAGTAGCATCCTATCCAGGAGGTTACTTATCTCACATCCACTCTCAACCAGACGTATAAATGTATAAACTTAAAAGCCATTTGAGATTTATGAGACCTTTACATTTCAGATACACACACATATAATCTGACTTGATATTCCAATACTTCCCCCTGGATAGGATGCTGTCTACTGCAGGTAGTTTTCCCTACAGGCGGGAATAAACTAACCCTTTTGATACCAAGCCACCTGAAACGGCTCTTGGTTCTATGATTTTTTTTAAAATCATTTAATATAAAATGGTGGTATTTAAATTTAAACTTTCCGTTATAATTTTGTGTGAGAAACTTTTTATTATGTTCCAAACATCAACTTTTAACAGCAAGAAAGTTATTTATTTTACTAACTTCCTCCAAATTATTGATTATTTTCAAAATTAATTGAAAATTATAGGCAGTGTATTTCATTAGAAATATGGTAACGAAAGGACACCTTGGACAATGTAGTCCTAAATATTAAAAAAAATGAGATGGTCATGACTGGAATACCTTTAATCATAGATCTGCTCAATCAGTGATGACCTGGGGCTAAAACAACAACAACTACCTTGACTTTTACTTCATGATATATCTTTTACATTAAATTTCCATCAAAAGGCACACACAAACACAGCACATTCTTCTGTTCATGGTTCAAATGAATGCCACTAAATCTTAGTTCCCTTCTCAAACTCTTAATCTCAATCTGTTCCTTTGATTTAAATAGCACATCAAACAATTTCAATCTGTTCCTTTGATTTAAATAGCACATCAAACAGATATTTAGCCAACAGATCTTTCACCATTTTGATACAAATGCACACACAGGTATTCCCAAGGAGAAAGAATTACACACAATATCACAACCACTAGATACTCCATTAATTTAGGTTTTTAAAGCACTCACACTTAAAAGTAATATAAATTGACTAATAGACCTTCAGACTTATACTAAAGTTACCACTGTCCATTTTCTGTTTTAGGTCAGCATAAAAAAAACAACCAATGAACACTTTGCAAAAATCAAATCCAGTAAAAGGGAAATTTGTGTTAAAAATGAACATATTCCTCTTTGTAAGAGTTGAGAAAAAACAAAACAAAAAACTTTAATTTTTTGTATTTGTTTTGCAAGATGTTTTATGTGAAACCGTGTGTTGTAACTGATATTGTTATACATTGTTATATAATTTTGAAAAACAAAAACTGAAAAAGTGGACAACTATCAGTGCATATAGTTATATAATAGTATAAAAAACATTAAACTTTTTTGAAACCTTATTATATAGTATTTATGATCTAGGGTCCGAAGTGTGGAATTATTAGGCTAGGCTTATATTTTATCAGCAACGTGGGAACCAGTTTTCAGTTAGACATCCATCCAAACTGACATTTGCTATAACATCTTTTATTGTTATAAAGATAATTCAAAATTGTCTATTTTAAATCTGAAATGAAGTAAATCAATAAGTAAGAGACTGATAGATCTTATGGTTAAAAAACAACAAAATATAAAAATCCTGGCATGGCTGTGTGGTTAAGAAGTTTGCTCCGCAACCACATGGTTTCGGGTTCAGTCCCACTGCATTGCACCTTGGGCAAGTGTCTTCTACTATAGCCTTGGGCCAACCAATGCCTTGTGAGTGAATTTGGTAGATGGAAATTGTGTAGAAGCCTGTCGTATATACATATATATATATATATATATATATGTATGTATATGTATGTGCGTCTGTGTGTTTGTTTTCGTATCTGTCTGTTTGTTTATCTCCCGTAACCTAGCGGTTCGGCAATAGAGACCGAAATAGTAAGTACCAGACTTGAAAATAAGTACTGGGGTTGATCTGATTGACTAAAAAAACCCTCCAAGGCAGTACTCCAGCATGGCCACAGTCAAATGACTGAAACAAGTAAAAGAGTATATGTAAAACTTACAACACATTCCCTTTGAGTATGATTTCTTTCAGCCTGAATAGTTAAGAGAACTTGAATTTTTAAGTTGTTTAGACATTAAAATGTGTATGTTTTGAGAGATTAGATTCCTTGGTGGTTAAACACCTTCAGAAGTGCATCATTTCAAAATACATTAATTAATTCTGAATATATAAATAGGAATATTTCCACTATAATGAAAGAACAAACCTAATATCATGGTTCAGGTTTCTAATATTTTTCACTCATTATTGTTTTGGTCTCAATTTTGTTTCCAATTTTCAGATATTTTAAGTGAAGTCAAGAAACATCGTCGTCATCATCATCATTTTACGTTCGTTTTTCCATACTGGCATGAATTGGATAGGTCTGTTCCAGCACAGCATGTTGCCACTTGTAGTCTCTCGTCATTTCCTTCATAAGGTCAAGCATCTTGAGATGAAACATCACCACTCCTTCTTCAGTCTTCCACAGACACTTTCCACTTGAATTGCTTGACACTTCTTCACCCAACTGTCATCCTTCATACACATCACATGTCTGTACAAATGCAGTCTTCTCTCTTGCACATTACAATTATGCACAACTATGCTCTGGTATCCATGCACACTGACAATACACAACCAGTAGAACATGCTTGCCTCAATTCCTTCCAGCCTTTGTACATCCTCTGCATTCAGTACTACATGCAACATTACACATCGTACACAAGTGTCATACAATCTATCCTTCACTCGGGGAGAGAAGCCCTTTGTTGCCAGCAGAAGTAATAGTTCCTTGAACGTTTTCAACTATGTCTTTACTCTGGATGATATGCGATAATATTTCTTAACAGCTGGAAGAATATGGTGTATTCGAAAGGTTAAGTGCACCAATGAAATTCAGATTTTCACCTGCTCCCATATTTCTCCCTTTGAGATATATCATCATTATCATTTTACCTTCATTTTTCCATGCTTGCATGGGTTGGAGGGTCTTATCCAGCACAGCCTCTTGCCAGTTGCTGCAATCATCTTGTTCATGAGGCTCAACCTCCTGAGATCTTCCCTCACCATTTCTTCCCAAGTTTCCTCCACTTTGATTACTTTGCACTTCTTTATCCAACTATCTTCCATATGCATCACATCTGTGCTAATGTATTCTCCTCCCTTGCACACCACAGCTAATTCCTCTAATACCCAGTTTGCCTCTCAACTAATTTGTACTCTGTCATTCATTCACACTAACATTTATACATCCAGTAAAGCATGCTCACCTCATTTCTTTCCAGCCTTCATATCTTCTCTGCATTCAATGCCCATGTTTCACTATCATGCAATATCGCACTTCATACATAAGCATCATACAATCTGCCCTTCACCCAGAGAGAGAACCACTTTGTTATCAGCAGAGGTAATAGCGCCCTGAAAATTTCCCCCCTCATACTTACTTTTGTTACTATGCTTTCAGAACACCCACCCCAACTGCTGATTAGGTCACTAAGGTAACAGATGATGTCAACTACTTCTAGGGAGCCTTCTGGGCATTTGAAAGAATTCATTTCATCAAATGTTTACCTACTTCTTTTCTGCATATCAAACATAATCACTTCCCAGATGGTAGTAGAAACCTGTCTTCTCTTCTGCTAACTAAAAGGCTTGTCTTTGCTGGGTTTAATTTAAGACATTTTAATTCTAGGCTTTGTTTCCACATTTGGAATTTCTTCTCTAATTCTTCAACTGATTCAGCTATAAGAACTATTCATTGGCATACAGAAGTTTCTATGGACAGCTAGTTTTCAACTCCTCTGTTATGACTTGGAGAGTTATAATAAACAGGAGGGGGTTGAGAACCAAGCCTGACAGACACTTTCCTGCATGCTAAATTCCTCGGATAGCATCTCTCACAAGCCATTCATCTACACCTACTTTTCTTAGTGACAACCAGTCTACAGAGTCTGGTACTCTGTGAAAGTCTTTCACCAGATTAATGAATGCTCGGTATATAATGGCTTGCTCTTAGCTAAGAACATCATCTGTAGTCGTCTCTCTTGGAAGAGAGCATCAGTGGTATTCCATTCTAGCACAAATCTGAACTGCATCTCATCTAAGTGAATTCTCTTCCTAATTAGTTGTGTTACAATTCTTTCTGTTACTTTCATATCTTGCCTCATTAATTTGATACTTCTGTAGTTGCTTTTTTCTTTCTAGAGCATCTTCTTTGCCCTTGTAGTACTTATGATGATACTACTATGCCAGTCATTGTGTGTGATACCTTCCTGTACTACCTGATTAACTATGCAAGTGACTAGTATGCGTCCTATTTTGCCAGATATTTTCAGCATCTCAGTGACTATTCATGATGGTCCAGCTGCTTTCTCTGCCTTCATATCCTTAATTGTGCTTTTGACCATATAAGTATCAACTTTGCCAGTCCCTATGTCGGATCTATTTAGGCTAGTCCTTCTCTCTCCCATGTATTCTCATTCAGCAACCTCTCATCATCACATTTCCAAGTCTTTTTGTTTTCCATGTTAGTAAGGGCAAGTATGCTGTTATCATTCCATACACACGTTTCCCTAACAACATCTTGATTTGCACTGACACACAGCTTTGCAATCTGGATCATCTCATGCCTCTGATCCTCTCATCTCAGAACATTGACAAATAGCTTGCTTTCAGCTTCTCTCTGAGCTACGTATATCTGATATCTAGCTACCTGATATTGTTCCTTGCTTCCCACTTTCTTCTAATCATCCTAGGCCTGTCTCTTAGCTTTTATAGCTCTATCTACTGCACCATTCTACCACCATAACTCCCAGTTGTTCTCTAAGTTACAAGTATCTATTCCTTACTCCTTCTTGACATATTTTTTTTTTTACTTTCTGGATACGGAGGAAGGAGCAGTTCCCATGGCCTTCACAGGCCCTCTGAGACTGGAGAAATTGATGCCGTTAATGTTCTATTTGAACTGTTGCAAGTCGACGCCTACAGGAAAGACATGAATGGGAAGAGAATTCCAGAGAGCCAATATATAAATTGACTAGTATTTATTTAAACCTACGTCTGGCCAAGTCATCTGTCAGCCTCCATACCTTCCTTCTTCAGACTGTCTTGCATATCTAAGTCCATCTTGCTCTTATTCCGAGGTTACTAATCACTAGTCTATGCTGAGTAGTACATTCTTCACTAGGGAAGGAGTTTAGTATTCACAACCAGTTGCCTATCCTGCTTCCTGGTGAGTATGTAGTCTATTTGGTTTGTGTGTTCGCCTTATTAGGTGATCAGATGGCCAGTAGGTTTATTGAAGTTAGTGTTGCAATGGTTAGGGCATTTGTGTTACAGAACTCGAAACATCTGGATCCCTCTTCATTTGTTGTACTATATCCATAACCTCCATGTACATCAGTAACCATCACGGTGTTACCCCACATGTCCATTAAAGTCACCAGCTGTGATAATGAGGTCATTGTCATTTATCGAGGTAATCTGCAAGGAGGATCCCATAGAAATAGTCCTTTTGCTCATCTGTTAGTCCTGATTGGGGTACATATGCAGAGATCACTGTTGCTGTCATGTTACCTATAACTATCTAAGCTTAATTATTCTGTCACTTCCTCAATTACTTACCTATCTATTTCTCTGTCAATAATATACATACTCCACCTACCCCAGTACTGTTATCCACCCAGAAGAATTTGGACATGTGTTCCTTGCCTATGAGGAGTCTGGTTGAGGCTTCCCTCCATCTTATCTCTTGTACACTGCACACATCTAGTCGCCTCTGCTCTAGCATCTCTACAATCTCTCCAGACCTACCTTTCATCATGCCAACGTTGATGGTGGTAGCCCTGAAGTTTTGCACCTAACAGGAAAAGGGGAATCTCCGGTGGTGTGTGGGTTGTTTATTGTCAGGTTTCTGTGTCTGAAGTTTTGCACCTGACAGGAAGTGGAGGGTTTCTGGTGGTGGGTGGGTTGTTTGTTGTCCATTTTCAGTATCTGAAAGGAAGAGAGTTGGTGCGATTGTTTGATGACAGTCAAGGGATTCTCACACATGACTAGGTGTTCCCACCTGATCACCCCATTACCATCTGCAGCACTAATATGGTAAGTGTTAGTCCTGTATAGGCAATGAGATATTTTCATTATATTTGTGACTGTCATGATTTTGGCAGGGTATTTTTGGTCGGATGCCTTTTCTATCACCAACCAATTTACAGCATGGACTAGGTGCATTTTATCATACCACATGCATGGGAGAGGTTGTTTGTCAGGACTAAAATGTCTCCTCTACATTGTGTCAGATTTTATTCAGAGTCACTGCTCTCCTAGACGAGTTACCTTCAGTCTGGCTTGCAGAGTCCACATCTCCTCTGTGTGGTTAAGGTTCAGCACTTTTCGTTAACTTGGGTTTGTTCAGATCGTCCAACTTCTTTGATGTGTTGCCTTCTTTATGACTGTGAAGCCACATCCCTCCATGAATTTCTCAATTTACTAGGCAGCCCTTACAGTCTGAGACAGATGGGTGGGTTGCTCAGAGGATTTACGTATTAAGATATTTATCTTAGAATGGTCAATATGGTAGCGGAGCCCCATCTCTCCATACTGACGCTAAGGGTGCACAGCTGGGTAGGTTGCCTAGGGAAATTAGCTACTAAGCTATTTATCCCAAAGAGGTCACTATGGCAGTGGAGCCCTGTCTCTCCATAATGATGCTAAGGGTGCTAAGTGTTACTACTGCAGCTGGGTTGGGGCAGGTTGTCGTCGATATGGGAGGTGGGGGACATCTTCATGGCACAAGGTGGAAGACTTAGACACCAAGCTATTTATCCTAGATGGATCACTATGGCAGCGAAGACACTTTCTCCATAATTATGCTAAGAGTGGGTGCTCAGTGGGACCATAAGATGGGGTATAGTTTACTGTAGGTCTCTTCATAATGATGCTAACCAGGTTACTTATGCTAGATGAGTAACTACTGCTGAGGGGACACATGTCTCCATCAAGCTGCTAATAGTGCTCACTTTGTGATGGTAAGAAGGAGGGTGGCTATTGTAGTATGGTGTAAAGACTACTGGTTCTCAAGCCAGGGTGTTGGGGTGGGAGATGGGTATACCAACAGTCAACTGTGGCCATTTTTGGCAGTCAAAGATAATATTATTAAAACTTAAAAACAGAATACAGACGAAGACACAAATAAACAAATATTAATAATACTAGAAAATGCTAATCTTATCTATTCTATTCTTCTGTTCAAAGCTGATGATTCACTCCATTGCTACTCAGAGTTTCTCATGACGTTCTTTCAGGTGTCAAAAAGCACCAATTTGTCTTTGTTCTCTGAAGGATAGCATGTCACAAGAAACTCTGAAGAGCAATAAAGTGAATCATCAGCTTCAAACAAATAAACTCTACAACAAGTATCAAGTACTTTTACTCCCATTTGTAAACGTAAATGTGTATGTGCATCATCATCATCATCGTTTTACGTCCGTTTTCCATGCTGGCATGGGTTGGACGGGTGATTTCGGCCCGCATCGATT
>JAOPJM010434173.1:0-11175 GCA_027124095.1 Muusoctopus leioderma | reverse complement strand
ATATATGTCTATATATATATGTATATATATATATATATATGTGTGTATATATATGTATATACACATATGTAAATATATAAGTATACACGCGCGTGCGCGCATACACACGCACGCACGCGCACGCACACATATGTGTATATATATATATATATATCCATCCAACCATCCATCTTCCTCGCCCACTTATTCCTGAGAGGGTCGTTGGGGGCAGAGTCGTCAGACACGCCTCCAGAGGGTCCTACCAAAAGCAACCGTCAGCAAATGATCTGGCTGGAACACCAAGCGAGACCAACCGAGGTTATTGATATTATCCAACCATCTTGCACGTGGTCTACCTCTAGGTCTCCTGTCGGTTGGCCTTGCCCGAAAGAATTACGATCGCGAATACAAGCGGCCGAAATAGGGTTACTCCGAAGGGTTGCTGGGGTAACGTTACTCGATAGGTTGCGTAGCTCGGAGATCAGGGAGTCAGTGGTGATGTTAAACCGTCCGACAGATTAAGACTATGTATGTTAGCTTCCTTTTCTTGTTGCTGTTATTGTTGTCATTGTTGTGTTATTTGTTGTTTCTACTTTGTATTTATTGGGTTTTTTATTATAGGTTAGTTATAGTAGGAAGAGCATTGCCTATGACCTTTTGCGGGGCCTCCGAAACTGATGGGGAGGAAGGTGAGAAAGAAATCAGGACTTATAGGTTATCTTAAGACCCGAGACCTCATCAAAATGTTTGCAACTGAGTTTTTGTTTATTTATTTATTTAGTTATTTATTTATTTATTTATTTGTCTGCTTTGTTTCCTTTATTGGTTAGTTAGGTCTGGAGGAAGAGGCTGTGCCCACTGCCTTTGCAAACCCTCCAAGACTGGTGAGATTGGAGCTGTTAACGTTCAGGTCGACGATGCAGGAAAGACATGGGCGGGGGATGGGGAATTCAAGAAGAATGAAGTTCATGAAAGAAAGTACTCAGCGTAGTGGTTAGTGCGATCTTGGGAAGGGTTGGATACAATGTGGATCATGACAGGAGGAGAGACGAGTGAGCCGAGAGTACCTGAATGGGAATGGTACGATACCAGCCGGCTGTAAGGAGCAGGGGACATTAAAGTAGCAGTAGAAAAGGCAGAGAAAGGAGACAGCACGTCTGTGAGACAGAGGTCGGAGCATGTCTTTGAGTGACTTCATGCCAATCAGTTAAGTGACCATTCTCTGGATGTGGTCTAGGATGTCTGTGGGTGTAGTATCAGCATGGTCCTAGATGTTGGAAGCAGTACTCCTCGCCTGAGGGTTAGTAGTTGTTAGGGGCCGAAGTATTTTCTGGCCCTGGAGATAAAAAGCCAGTCTTTGAGAAGCAGTCTTTGCTATGTGGTCTCCCCTAAAGACATACAAACTCCAGCTACTGGTGTCATAGTGTCAATTGTGTTGTTTATTTGCTTATATTTATTTCATTCTTACTTGGTGTAATTATTGTTGTTGTTGTGGGTATTACCATTGTTGTTGTTGTTGTTGTTGTTGTTGTTGTATATTTATTTTATTCTTGCTCGTTGTAGTTATTGTTGTTTTTGTGCAAGTGGGGTTTGTAGAAAACATTTCATTTTGTTGCTCCTAAAATTGCTGTTGCAGTTGTTTGGTTTTTTATTCTGTTCTTTTTTAATATTGCGATTTTTTTTCAGATTAAATGTGCTAACAAAGTGAACAAACTTCCTGGTTATGTTTAACAAAATAAAAAAAAGATGACACATACAAATACACGCGTAAACACATCTGAAATGATTTACACATATACATATATAAACATATATTGACGCGCACACACACACACACACACACACACACACACACACACACACACACACACACACACATATATATATATATATTTATGGTGATGGCAATATAGCATTTTTAGTAATATCAAGGCTTAGGTACGTTGAGTTGAAATTTTTCTATTTATATGATAGCTTCTGCTTTACAGGGATCTTCAGCAGACACGTGCTGGTGTCTCTATATGAACAATCAGCCTCAGTATGTATGGTAGATTTATAGGATATAATGTTCTTCATAGTAGCACTGCTGCTGAAATTTGCTTTAAGGTTACGTCTATTGAATAGTTTCTTATATCTATGGCAAGCAGGGAAGTGTTTATCGATTAAAATTTAGAAAGGATTCTGCTGTGTTGGACTTCAAGTTTAGTGAGTAGGGAAATGTAAACCAAAGGATATTTCAACGCCTTTTTTTGTCTGGGTAGGACTGGGGTTGTGGATATACTTGATCTTATCTTTGAATACGCTCGCTTTTAAGGCGTCGTTATAGTAAGAGGCTGTTGTTAAAAATCTTTTTACTTTAGGACAAAATCGAAATCCTTCTACTGATATAGTTGATAAAATGTTTGAATACTATAGGTGGGTGACATGAACAAGTGAGCTTTTCATTTCGTTTTTTAAATAGTTTATATGTGTTAGTATTTAAATTTAGGGTGACATCCAGGATATTAATTATGATTAAGTTTTTCACTATTGTAATTTTAAGACCAAATGTACTGAATGTTTGGATGATATCTTTCTTTAGTGTATCTTGTGTATGCTCAATGGTGTTTTTAGAGACATTTAGTCCGTCATTTCCGTAAAGGCCAATGTCTATAGAGGTAATCTTCTTATGCAAGATATCCAAGATATATATAATCCTATGAGCGCGATCGAACCACCCTGTAGTTATATCTAAGGAACCATCCAGGTCAGGTCACTTAACTCAAGTGGAATCCTTATAAAAATTATAACGCCAAATTTACCCAATTTGACATAGAAGAACTTGGTCTGTCGATCTCTAAAACATTCCTTCGATGTAAGAATGGGGTCGCTCGATAGTTCTAATATATGTGACCTTATAGGATTATATATCTTGGATAAATTAAGTAAGAAGTTTACCTCTATAGGCTTTGGCTTTTACAGAGATGACGGACTAGGTGTCTCTAAAAATACCAATGGACATTCTCCAGATACAAAGGCCTATTTAATGCAAGGCATTTAAAAAAGTCAAAGGAATATAAGATACGCAGTGATAGAATAACATTAGCTGATTACTAATACTTTTTCTCGCAAATACGGGAGGTATATGCAAACATGTTTATGCCTTGTTTGTTGCAGAACTATTAAAGGACAGTTCATTAAGTAAATATACATAAATGCATATTTTTGACGTGTATACAAAACAATTCTTTAGAAATTATATAATTCTGAGACGCTACACGCATAAAAGACAACAAATAAATTAGCTTGCCGAAGTGGTAATGAAGGAATTGTTAAATAAATATACACAAATATATATTTGTCTGTCAGGGAAAATAAAATGCTTTAAAAATTAAATAATTCTGAGACGCCATTCATATTATTAATAACAGTTACCATGGCCACCAAGGGAGCCTCTATACGGCTGTTCGACCTGCTAGAAATAGCAGTCAAATCTATGTCAAACAAATAAAATGTCCGTTAGGACTGGCATACAAACGAAAGTCCTTGTGGACTGATAAAATAGGAAATGTTAAGAAGCGCCTATGAGAAAAATATCCTTGAGGACAACGAGAAATAACCGACCAGTCATGAAGCTGACCTGAGTCGAAAGGAAGAGGTATTTAAACGAGAAATGCAAGATGGGAGTGGGGAATAGAGAGAGTGAGTGAGAGGGTCAAGAGTAGAAGATATGTAGCGAATAGAGAGAGAGTGTGTGAGAGAAAGGATCTGAGAAAGGCGTGTGCGCGCGCGCGCGTGTGTGTGTGTATGTGTGTGTGTGTGAGGGTATATGTGTATGTGTGCGTGTGTATGCGTATTTTTTTATTTTTAGTTTGGAGTAATGGACTGTGTCCTTGACCTCCGCAAGCCCGTAGTGACAGCTGAGATCAATTTGGCTGATGTCCAACTTGATCAGCTACACGTGAACGTCTATAAGGGATGTATAGTAGCAGGTAAAAGCCTCTTAAACCTGCTTAGAAATTACCCACTGACTGTCAGATATCGAATGGATTTCCTGGGTGCGCTAGTGTGGACTAGAACGAATTGCAGCAGGTCATCCAGGTTTTATTTAGATAGAGTAGTGGGTTGATAGGTTACTGGGTAGCGATAGGTTAGTGTGTCTGCTATTTCAGGTAGCTGATTTGTGGTCTGTGATCTGTACCGTGAACTTAGAAAAAATGTTTAGACAATGAGCCGGTTACTAGAAGTTAGACGCATTGTTTCTGACACGGAAAGCCTATAGTGGCCGGATTACCAAGTTAGTTAAGAGGGAGCTGACAGGGGCTATTATTAATATAAGATGGTGGGTGAGATTAAAAGGGGGAAATAAGAAGACTATAATAGTTCAGTAAGGATATAGTGATAGAGGATACTAGAATGCAGAAGATATTAGTAAATAGATTTGAAGAAGCTTGTAGAAAATACATCGCGACCGACATGCTAGTGGCGAGAATATTGCTTGACCATTCTTCGATGCTAAACACAAAGGCTACGTTGTTGGTGTGAAGACACGTGCTCTAAGACACGAGGGTACGAAAACCGTTCGATGGGCCTGAGTGGTAGATATTTGATTTGACAACAAAACTACGATTCGGTCTCTGACGGATCGGAATGGGCGCATGATGTCTGGTCGCGTGAATCGGATACGGTGGACTTACAGTCTACTTAAACTCTAAGCCGAGGAAGCGAAATGGTACGAAAGGCCCATAAGAACGCTTGAGGTAAGGGAAATATTGGGTGCCTGCGTGGAGCGCAAATTGCTGATTAGACTGTCCTATACACTTCGTTCGAAAATGTTCGTTTCGGTTTTGGTTAACCTGTACCGCAACTTGTAGCAGACTGGGAGAATTCTCAGTTGTGTCAGCCATGGAATGGTCGTGTTACCGAAGAAAGATGTGAATAAAGGAGATATGTTAACTATTTATAGGGTCATATCTCTGCTTTTAGCAGAGTTAAATGTGTGTGCTATGGTGCTAGCGAAGAGGTTTTCATTTGTTCTTTAAGTGTTCTTGGATTCGCACAGCTTGTGCGGTTCCAGAAAGATCTATGCAAAACACCATTCACGTCATGCAATACATAGTAGAATAGATTTGTGTAGATCTAGTTTTGGTGTGACTCTGATCATTCTAGATTATTCGAAAGCATTTAGATTAACCACTGGTACTTAGTGGCTGTCCAGACTGCAGCTGCTAGTCTCGATCTGGTCGTCAGAGACTGGGTCGCTACATTATATAGCAGCATCTACTTGATAGTCAGGATAAATGGCTATCTATCGGAACCATTTAGCATCGCATATTCGGTCCTTTAAGGTTTATACCTCTTTCGCTATATATGTTTTGGTTCTTGATCCTTTGCTACGGTCGTTTGATGTACAGAGGGGTATCCAGATTTAACTAGAACATGGAGAACCGGTTTTCATCTGTGGATGATGTCATCGACATGGTATTGGATATCTCAGAAGTAGATGCCAATCCGCGCCAAAGTGGAGTATTATGAGGTGATAATAGAACACATTAATCGGAGCAAGTTGTTAGACTTGTAACTCGGTACCTAGAGAAGCAAGTCTATGCTGGCCAGTGTTTGTGGTGGGATCGAGCTTCTGCTTAAAATGCTCGGGTTTGGTTCGAGCCAAACTTTTAGATGGATAGGTGTTAGGATAAAGTGATGACTAGGCTGGTCAGTCTTACCCAGAAATGGAGAGTGAGGAAACTATCCCTGGAAGGATGGGTGGATGCGGAGAATGCGTACATCACTTCTGTGGTGTATTATCACCTAGCCGCTGTACTTTGCATCAAAGAATATCTAGCCATATCGAAATGTTATCTTTTAGATTCTTGAGGAAGAAAAGATTCTATTGGTCAGAAAAACCATATGCTACCACACCCTGTCTAGTGGAGTCTCAGAATGTTGAGGCTACGATATCTGCAAATATTCCTGAATGATGAGCAGGTGTGGTCATGTGGTCGTCAAACATACTTTCCCACAGCTCGTCTCTTTAATTGAGCTACAGTGCTTGGAATCTGGAGTGCTGCCAGACTTTCTACTAGTTGGGCAATTTGGTCGGTGCGGAGTGCGCTTTAATCTTTCATTCGACTAGAGAGTTAGTTGGGAGCATGAGCGCCGATTTCCCGGGTGATTCTCTAGGCGATGATGAAAATACTTGGTAGAGACTTTTTTTCCAGAGGACTTTTTCAGGCTGTGTATTATTAGATAATTCACAAAAATCTTTGGCTTGACACTGCTGTTGAAGGGTGCTGCCAGTTCTGGATAATCTCAACATGTATGGTAGTGTAATTAGCCGGACGTGACCGAGATGCACGACGAAACCGTTTATGAATTTATGTCGAACGGCGATTATTGCATGTAGGACGGATCCCGATGTCATCTGACATTGGGAAAATCAACTTCCGTTGAAAATAAGAGTCAGGTAATTTCCCTCCTTCTCATGTCTATGGTGAAAATAGCTGAAAGGGCTGAAAACAGGAAATTTTCCTTTCCAACCAAATCCTCATCAACTTCTTTTAGAATCACTTGAAGCGGAAGGTAAAGGTGGAGAGAGAAATTCTACCCTCTAGTAAATTTTATGAAAAGTGGGTGACAGTAGCGAATTTGGTGTACATAGAAGAGCTGAACTTCCAAACTCGCCGAGTGATTGGGGTCGGGAGAGAGCATACGAACTGATCGGTGGGTTATCATGGATTTTGGAGTCCATAATCCACTGTCACTGGCTTTCCCCTCACTTACAAAATATTTATTATATACATACACTTTTTTAAAAATATAATTTCAAATGCGGTAAATTTACATTTATATACTGTATATTAGGCTTTCTCATATTGGACACTTTTGCTTATCCGTTAGTCTGGGATGAAATTGGCCTTCCTCCTGGGATCCCGGGAAATCTTGGGATGGAATAAATTATGCCAATATTTAAAAAAATAATAATAATAACCTGGATAAAGAAGGGCGCGGTTAATTATTTAAAATAAAACTCCAAGACATATAATGCATTTTGCTCCGTGATTGGTAGAAATAAAATAGTATTACTCTTTTACTTGTTTCAGTCGTTTGACTGCGGCCATACTGGGGCACCACCTTGAAGGTCGATCAGATCGATCCCAGTACTTATTCTATCGGTCTCTATTGCCGAACCGCTAAGTTACGAATGGTAAACAAACAGATACGGAGACAAACACAAACACACACACATATATACATATATATATATACGGCGGGCTTCTGCAGTTTCCGTCTACCAAATTCACTCACAAGGCATTGGTCGGCCCGAGGCTATAGTAGAAGACACTTGCCCAAGGTGCCGCACAGTGGGACTGAACCCGAAACCCCGTGGTTGCGAAGCGAACTCCTTAACCACACAGCCATGCCTGTGCCTATGGTGACAGAAATATATATTTAAGAAATATTATCTTTCCATTACATCTGAAATTTAATGAACACAAGAAAAGTGTTATTACAATGAATTTTTACAATAAGATTTAAGAAAACGAAGGTGATCGATACTGCAGTCACTCAGTTTGGTTCTTAGTTTAATTAAAAATTGTCCTACTGCAAAAAATGCTCTTTCAGATTCTATAGATGTGAGTGGAATCTTCTTGAATGCATCTAGCAGTAAAGAGATGTTTTGTGATTTTCCACCTGTTATCTCGAAGATATCGAGTTCTATTTTAAGGTTTTTCAGAATTCTTGACTTGCTGTCAAATAATATTTTCGACTTTTCAATTTCAGCTACTTTAACAGCTGCATTGAGCTTCTCAGCTAGAGATATCAAAGATGACTGGGGTGGGGGGGGGAGTTTCTTGTGTATCTTTGTCTGTCCCACAAGATGTAGAGTCAGCAGGTGATCTAACATCTGCTTTGCTGAAAACATTAACATAGCGTAGGTTGGCAACGCTGCTAAACTTTTGTCAGCTGCTTACTTTTGAAATTCTTTCCACTATTGAGGTACTGTATGCGAGCAGGCAACTTCTCATTTCTTTTCTCTTTTATGCGTAGAATAAACGCCTCCTTAGGTTTTTAAGATGTGTTTAGCTGATTTAATTCATTAAAAATGAAAGAAAAACGCCTTCTGATAAAAGTAAAGTCGATTCTCGGTTGCTAAGTTTTCCTTCATCAAATTTTATTGGTTCCAGCGATGCGATGATGACACGAATTATCGCAATTTCTTGTTTTTCGAAATCAAAATTGCCCATAACTTGATTGCAGTCAATAGGCGCTTTCGATACGGATGATCTTATTTTCATAAATCGCTTAGCATGGCTTTAAGACTGTTCCATCTAGTTCTGGAATCCAACGCTAGGTGCAAATGTTTTCCATGTTCCAGTTGTACATAGTCTTGTAAGATATTGGTTTTTTAAAGATTTGCGGGAGAATCTTGCAATTTTTCTGATTTTACCGATACGTGAAATATTGTTTTCGTTACCAGTCTAATGTGAATTTAGTGAAATATCTATCTCGACAGGATTATTACCAAAACACATGGTTTCTAAATCAACAATAGTATTAAAATCTTTTTCATATTCATCTCTGTAGTCATCA
Organism: Muusoctopus leioderma; assembly: GCA_027124095.1. NCBI lineage: Eukaryota > Metazoa > Mollusca > Cephalopoda > Octopoda > Octopodidae > Muusoctopus > Muusoctopus leioderma. Next base: position 2,622 of record JAOPJM010434173.1, on the reverse strand, counting down.
CACATCTTCAGCTTGTATTCTTCAGAAAAGGTGGCAGCGATTGGCGTCGCTGATCTCCCATACAACACATCGCATACTGCTAAATGTATTCCATGTGCATAACACAACTGGTGATCACAATTCAATGAGTCTTCCAAATTTCACCATCACAGCTGTACCATCAGTAAGACAAGCCACCACATGTAGTTAAGGCAGCTACTGAGCACTATGGGTGGTTGAGACTGGAGAGGGGAGACAATATCAGAATGAATACGTTCAATTAAAAAGGAACGAATTAAAAAGGAAAAATTAAAAGGAACGAATTCAATTAAATTAAAAAATCCAATTAAAAAATTCAATTAAAAAATTCAATTAAATTTAAAAAAATTAAAAGGAACGAATACATTCAATTAATAAGGAAGCTCAAAACTAACAAATACAAATATATTCCTATAAGTTATAATAATATTATAAAGATTGTTCAGTATAAGCACAAAATAAAGGGAAATAACATTTGTTTTAAATATCCCGGAATTTCCCGGGAAAAGAAGCATTTCCTGGGAAATCTAAAATAGTTTAAAACTGAACATGATCCCGGATCCCGGGAGAGAAACTCTACTGTATATATGCGTATGTATAGCTTGTGTATGCATGCATATGCATGCGTATTAGTACATGTATGCGGACAAAATGCCTTACAGTATTTAGTTACGGCACTCTATGTTCTGAGTTCAAATCCCACCGAGGTAGAGTTTGCTTTTCATCCTTCCTTCCGATGTCGATTACCAGTCAAAACCTAAATCAATGTAGTTGACTATACTTCTGTCACGAATTTATGGCATTGTGCACATTTCCCACCTTCCCCGCCACATATGTACATATACATGCACACACACACCCACCCACACTCATACATACACATACATACAAGAGAGAGAAAGGGAGGAAGAGAGAAATACAAAGGCATAGACAAAAATACAAAATAATATCGGTAGTAGTGTATTGTTTGAAATACAACAATTTTCAAATGTAGACTATATATTCTTTCATAAAAATTTTTTACTTGTGATTTTGTTGTTGTTGTTGTTGTTGTGGTTGTTGTTTTTTAGTGTTTACTTTGTTCTATATTTTATGTTTGTTTGTTGTTGCCATCCCGTTCAACAAGTTCTACTCTCGAAGCTACGATTACACGAGCGTTGAATGTACGATCCTGTCATTCTGGAATTCAGATTGTATTTTCACACCCAAACAGAAACACTGAAGGTCGTATCATCAGTAGTAAGGAAACACACACACACACACACACACACACACACACACACACACACACACACACACACGCACGCATACATGCACACACAGATGCACACATCTACACACATACACACAGAGCACTAAGACGCACACAAGCACGCAAAATCAGACACCTACACATCCTTTATTCTTTGTACACCACACATACACATATACATACACAATGATGCATTCACACACACGCACACACACACACTCGCACGCACGCACACACACACACACACACACACACACACACACAAACATACAAGCCCACACCCACATATACATATATTCACCGTGTTCATTATGCTTGCTATATTTTATAGTACATAGTGCATAGTTATATATATATATATACACCACACACACACACACATATATATATATATATATACGTGTTGGGTAAAAGAACAAGTAAGAAGAGAACTCAATTCGTAGAAGAGTGAAATTTACTTGTATAAGTACAGAATAGTGTCTTTAGCTACCAATGTTTTCATGGTGGAGAACTTGTGGGTGGGAACTCGCCAAATCTCAGACTGTCTGGATGTCCAGTGTGGTAGGTAAAAACATGTAGGCACCGGAAATGCCGAGATCGTACGAGATTGTACGAGCCATTACTACTTACTCTCGTACAATCTCGGTACTTCCGGTGCCCCCATGTTTTCACCTACCAAACTGGAAATCCAGACAGCCTGAGGATTAGCGAGTTCCCACCAACAGGTTCGTTCTCCACCATGAAACCGTTGGTAGCTACGGACACTAGTGTGTATATATACAAGTATATATATATAAATATACACACACCATTTCCCGGGTATATTAACCACTTAACGAATTATCTCGGCCTCCACATGTTCAATTTTTACTATTTTTTTAAAATAAATACGATGGTTAAGTGGTTAATCGGCATATAGTAAAATTTAAAAACTCCAATCACATCCATGTTTCTCTGGACAAAACAAAATGTATTTACGAAGCTGATAACCGCACATACCGTGCACATCTTTTAAACTATATAATAAAACCAACGCTACTACTTATCATACAATTAATTTAGAATCAGAAGAAATAGCTACCAACCTACAAATATAGACGATCTATCGTCTATATTTTTAGGTTGGTAGCTATTTCTTTTGGGTTTGGCAAAGAAATTATCTTTATGGTGTTTAAAAGTAATGTATTGTTCACTTGACATAGAAGTTTCTACTCCAGTAGAAACTTTAGCGATCAGTGAACAATACATAAAATCGCATTTTCTTTGATCTCGGCTTCTCGTGCTCTACAGCAAAATTGACAAGTTGTTCAGTATTTTCAGTAAGAATACATTTCCGTGTAAAGTAAAAGATG